>CM065589.1:305281167-305437352 GCA_033119425.1 Bufotes viridis | reverse complement strand
TCAAACTATACATGACGTATATAAGGTACGGGTACCGCTTGTTCCTAGAGTGTGCGTGCTGGGTCATGTTTCTGAACTTGCTACTAGTCAGGTATATAAAATAGCGATAGGCAGAGTGCTATACGTAGCTAGAAAGTTGATTGCCTTGCATTGGATACAGATAGCTCCGCCCACCTTAGGTGAATTCTTGGGTACAGTAGACACGATGTTAGTATACGAACGGGTGGTATTCCAGAAGCGTGGATGCCCATCAAAATTTGAAACGTTATGGGAGCCTTGGCTGTCGTTTCGACGTTTGAATAACAAGGTCTAGTATTGTTTTTCTGTACTTCTATACTACAGTGGGACAAGATGGGAAGGGAGGGGGGAAGGGAGAAAATTGGAGTGTTACTAATTGCTTAGTGGTCTAAATGATGTCAGCAATACAAGAGTTGTATCTATATATCCTTTTTATTTATGATCTGTACAACAGTGTATTTACATTGTAAATGCTCAATGAAAAGGAACTGATTTTAAAAAAAAAAAATGTCCTGCAAAAAATTTTGTCCTACAAAAAATAAGTGTGAACAAAAAATAAAAAAGGCTTTCGGAATGTGGGAAGGAAAAAATGGGGTATGTCCATTAAGAATGAATATCCAGAACATTTGCTGTAACATATTTGTGGATCTCAGCTTTTTGCAGTACCAGCAAAGTGGATGAGATCCGAACAAATCATATCCACCTGTCAAAAAGAAAAACTGCAGAGTGACAATAAAGCCATAGCATGTCAACTTACGCTGTGGCATTCACCTTTTGCAATGCATAGAGAGAAAGCGGCGATAAATCTGCGACTTAGCCACAGCAAAAGTTCCACTGAGGGTTCTCAACAAAATTCCTCCCACTATAGCTGTGCCCTTAGGCTAGGTCTACACGATGACATTTGTTGCATTAATGTCACGCGACAATTTTTATTATGGTAGTCTATGGTGTCGCATTGCGACATGCACATGCTGAGACTGCGACACGACAGTCACAAAAAATCCTTTCGAAATGGATTTTCCTTGCACCGTCGCTGCATCTCTCAGTGCGACACCATAGGCTATCATTATAAAAATTGTCGCGCGACAAATGTTGCAGTGTAGTTGTGCCCTATGTGTCATGCGACACATGTCGTCGTGTAGACCTAGCCTTAAAGTACTTTTATATTGGTGACTTATCCTCAGGGTAGGCTATCAGTTTCTGATTGGTGGGAGTTCGACAGCCTGTATATTTGCTGATTAACTGTTCTGCAGTAGCTCCAGCGCCTGAACTGCACAGTTCCATCTATTATGATTACTGCAGCACTGAAGCATTGAAATGAATAGGATCAGCTCTGCATTAAAGGGGTATTCCCATCTTAATGATCACTGTTAAATCTGTTAATGATTTACAGTGATCATTTTTCTCAATATGTTTAATTAACTAATTCCCACCCCTTAGAAGAAATTTAAGATATACTTACCTGACTGTTGTCTTCCGTCTCCCCTGGTTACGGCCACCGCTCTCCTCCCGAATCGCGGTGGCTGCGCTTGCGCAGACGACATCTTCTTTTCTCCAGGCCGGGCGCAGTCCTGAAAGCGCACGCCGACGCCGCGCATGCGCTATGGTGATTTCTTCCTGGCCAGTATAGTATGCTTGCCAGGAAGAAGTCACCAGGGGGTGCATGCTCAGCAACGTGCGCGTTCAGTCCAGCGCGCGGCCCGGCCGGGAGAAGACGTCAATCAAGATGGAGCCCTCCCCCAGCCAGAATCCAGGAAGTGAACGGCTCGCTGCCAGCAGGTAAGTATGAAAAGGCGTCGTGGGACAACCCCTTTAAGCCAATTCTGTCTGCTACACCAGTGTTCCCCAACTCCAGTCCTCAGGGCCCACCTACCGGTCATGATTTGAGAATATCCAGAATGAATACCTGAGAGGGCTGCATTTTCCTGGCATAGCTCAGGCTTTGTAGCAGATAGATATACGAGCTGACAATCTAAGCAAAAAAAAACAAAACAGAATAATGATGCTAGCTGCTCGGACTTTAGAAATTAGGTCAGGAGTCAGAGCTGTAGGTTTTGAGGATACATCGACTCTATTAAAGCATTAAGAACCTTTTGAATTAGCATAGCATACATATCCTTTTGGTTTCACGAAATTTAATTCCAGAAATTTGTTTAGATTGGCGGTGTTTTTCTGAAACAGCAATTACTCTCTTATTTCAGCTCCATCTCAGAAGAGCAGGGGTGCACAATCTTTTCTAGTTTGAAGGCCATATTGTTACATTTGAAGCTGCATCAGAAGGATGCTAGTGACTTTTGGCAGCTTTGTCTTTTCCTAGCATGTATTCCCTCACGGTTGCCACACAGAATGGTATTGCAACCACAAATTGTGCTCTAGAGGATATGAATTAATGCACGTGTATCTAACTTCCTTTGTCCAGGCCCGAAGTAAGTTGTCCCAGCTTCAGGAGAGTCAGCAGGAAATGAACAAGACCATAGAGCAATACAACAATGCACTCAACGGAGATCACGGCGGAAGTCTGAATAACTTACCGGATGTTGATTCCTATTCCTCAAGCGAGAGGCTGGATCTTTCCACAGCAGCGGTGAGAAACAACACTGGTTCAGGCCCTAAAGAAGCGGTTCCTGGTAACCAACATTTTGTAATGATTTGCCCATAGATTAATGGCTCAGTTTCTATGCCCTTGGATTGTTTTGTTACCAATAGTGGACGCTTTTCAGATTATCACAGTGCAAACTTTTTTTCTTTTTGATTGCAAACAGCTAGATATATATTTTTTTAAAGTAACACACACTTAAGGAAAGGATTAAAGCTGCATTCACACCAACCAAAGTGCCGGATGGCGACGAATGGTTCTGAGCGTACCACATTGACTATAATGGGCCTATTCACACAATGTTTAGGAGTCTGGCATTTTAAAAGACAAGACCCCCTTTTGTCCAATATTTTTTGCAGAATATGCCATAGAGGCCCCTAACAACCTGTGACACAGATGTGTATCTTAAGTTGCATGCACTGACATCCATGCTTACACAAGTAAAGGTGGGGGAGGCCCACTGTAGTATGATTTAGTTTGGCTTAGTACTAGTTTTCAAGTTTTATATAGTGTTTACTAGGAACTTGCCACATTGAGCATGCAATTTGGTCCGTGGGCACATAAGGGCAGAAGGAGCTGAGCAAAAATCTCAGTATAAGGGCACAATCACACGACCGTATATTTTTGTCTGTGTCCGTTCTGCAATTTTGCGGATCGGATGAAAACCCATTCATTTTAGTGGGGCAAAAGATGTGAACAGCAAATGGTGTCCTGTCTGTGTCTGCACTTTCATTCCGCGGCCCCACAAAAAAGATAGAACATGTCCTATTCGTGTCCGTTTTTGCGGACAAGAATAGGCATTTCTACCATAGGGAAGGGCGATCCGATCAACAAAATGCGGAATGCACATGGATGGTATCTGTGTTTTGTGGCTCCGCAAAAACAGATACGGTCGTGTGAATGGGCCCTAACTAGTAATTCTTTTGTTTCAATTCCAACTCATTCTGAAGTTCAGGGAACAGTCCTATCAGTGATTGACCACTATCTCTGTATGTATATTTATACAAGAAAGCCTATCCGTCACTGAGTATCACCACCCACTGGGCTTCTAAGCTCAGAATGAGTAGGAATCGAAAGCCCCTGGTAGCTGCCATGTCTCCACTAATGGTAGACCACACTGATAGTATGGCAGCCTGATCCGATCTGCATGTAAGCCCTAAAAACAGCACTCAGCGGGACTTCAGGCTTATCATAATAGCCGGAATGCAGGAGGAATGGCAGTGGGAGTACATCTCTGTCAAAATGATCTGATTAGATCACTATTATTTGTGATTAAATATAATCATTACACCTAAAAAAAAAAAAAACAGACATCTGCCGTTTCACTATCGTACTTCTCCTGTTTGAAAATTAGACAATGACCCCAGAGTGCAGCATAAAACCAAGTGATTACGTTTTCTCCATAGATCTTTTAAAGTGTGAATCCACTTACTATGGGGAAATTGAGCAATCTGAGAAAGTTCGAATAAGGCATGACTATTGGTGCTTAACTAGTCAGGAACAGCCTTGTGGAGTTTTCTTGGGCAGCAGTGTCAAGATTATACAGAGAAAGGTGTGGTCGAGGGAGAACATCCCGGCAAAGGGGATTCCTGTGGTTGGACGTTTGGACAGTATCCCTTCATGATAGCTGTTTACCCTATGGTAGAAGGACACTTTCAGTATGGCATTGCACCACACAAAAAGGGTCGGCTATAGAGCAGGGGTACTCAACTAGTTTTATTAAAGGTCCACATAACTCGGTTTGCAGTCATGAATGCCAACAGTAAAGATGAAGGCCCCCTCATTAGTGCCCGCAGTAAGAATAATGCTGACTGGAATCTCAATACCGGAAAATAGAAACGCTAGTGTGAAAGTAGCCTTACAGAGAGAGGCAAAGGCAAGATGGGAACACGCCACTGACACTGTGGAGTCCTTTCCTGCGGTCAGTGATGCGTCCCCGCCCTGTCTGTACCCCTCGGTCACCTCCACACCCTCCAAGTTGATTTTACCTTAAGTTTTTAAATCCCGGTCACCTGTGGAGTGGGAGGGGCGTGGTCTAACTGATCTGGGGCATGGCTTAGCAGAGCCGGGGCGGAGTTTTATAGTACCTCTTTTAAGGCTGGCAGTGGCAGTGGTGATGTCTTCTCCAGCAGCACAATAAGGCCTAATTCACACGTCCGCAAAATGGATCCGCATCCCATCCGCAATTTTGCGGAAGGGTTGCACACCCATTCATTTCAAAGGGGCAGGAATAGATGTGGACAGCACACTATGTGATGTCCGCATCCGCGTTTCCGCAAAAAAATAGAACATGTCCTATTCTTGTCCGACAAGAAAAGGCATTCTCTATATAGCGGCAGCAATGTGAGGTCCACAAAATGCGGAATGCACATTGCAGCCGTCCGTGTTTTGCGGATCTGTGTTTCCGCAAAACACACTACGGACGTGTGAATTAGGCCTAAGTGTCCTTAGGAACTTGAAGCTCCCTTACGTGCTGCTGCTGCAGGAGAGGAGGGACGGAGCACGCTGAGAGAGACCGCTTCCTCCACGTGCAGGTGTCGGATGAAAGCACTAAGAGAAACAAGTTCCGGTGCCTGGATGTGGAGGGACCTGTCTCTTTCAGCACGCTTCTCCCCTTCCATCCAGCACCTGCATGGGGAGAAGCTGCTGCCCCAGCTCTTCCGACACACTGGGAGATTAGGAAGCAGCCTAAAGTGCTGCTTCCTATGGAAGGCATGGCAGTGGTCTGGACAGCTGACGTCCACAGTCCGCCAGTTGAGTACCCCTGCTATAGAGCATCTCTGGAATGAGGTAAAACAGGCTGTTCAGACCATGTCAGTAAATCATCTAAATTTGTGTCATCTGAGAAGTTACCCTCCCCACATGGGTCAATATTCCTGCAGAAACAAGAATTCTAGCCCATTTCTCAGTACAAAACCGCATCAACTCTGTTATGTTGGTGGGTTTCTTCTCATGAACTGCTCGCTTCAGGTCCTTCCACATTTTTATTGGATTAGGCTACATTCACACGAACATATTTTGTTTCCGTGCCCGTTCCGTTTTTTTGCGGATTGGATGAGAACCCATTTCTTTCAATGGGCTACATTCACACAACCATATGTGTTTTGTGGTCCACAAAACACTGATCCTCAAAAAATACAGATGACGTCCTTTTGGCATTTGTATCGCATCCATTTTTTTTTTGTTTTTCCGGATCCATAGTATCAATGCCTATCCTTGTCCGCAAAACAGACAAGAATAGGACATGCTCTATATTTTTTGTGTGGCTACGAAACGGCCATACAGATGCTGTCTGCATTTTTTGCTGACCCGTTGAAATAAATGGGTCCTCATCCAATTCGCAAAAAAACGGAACACGGAAACAAAATACGCTTGTGTGAATGGCCTTAAGGTTTAACTTTATTCTTCTTTAACTATTCTTTGGTAGAACGACTTGTGTGCTTGAAGGGGTTGTCTCACTTCAGCAAATTGACTTTATTATGTAGATAAAGTTAATACAAGGTTAATATTGTCATTGTCTATGTTGCCTCCTTTGCTTATTATATTCATTTTTCCATCACGTTATTCACTTCTCGTTTCCATGGTTACGATGAACCCTGAAATTCAGCAACGGTGGCCGTGCTTGCACACTATAGGAAAAAATAGCCACCCTCTCTGGGGCTGGGAAATGCCCATATACTGACACTTTTTCATATAGTGTGCAAGCACTGGCATCACTGCTTGACTTCAGAGTGGTCATAACCATGGACACGAGCAATGTATAATGTGACGGAAACATGAATCTAGCCAGCAAAGAAGACAATATGGACAATCACAATACATTAGAAGTAGAGTTGAGCAGACTTCTGTTTTAAGTTCGGCTTCCAAAGTTCGGGTTCGGGTTTTTCAAGCATCCCGTTATGGATTCCGCTACCACGGACCATAACGGCATTTGGAACACGGGGTTAAGGACCTGGGGTGACGTCACCGTCATGTGATCAGCGCAGGGGGCGTGGCTCAGTACTGGATTGGATAAGAGGTCGTAGGCTACCACCTCTTATCTAATCCAGTACTGAGCCACGCCCCCTGCGCTGATCACATGACGGTGACATCACCCCAGGTCCTTCGTGTTGTCCAAGGTTTGTGTTCATTGAAGAATCCCCTTATTGATTCTAAATGCCGTTATGGTCCGTGGTAGCGGAATCCATAACCCTGGGTTCAGACCTGAGCGTTCTAAAAACGCGCGTTTTACGCGCGTATTTCAGCGCGTTTTTGCAAATAGGAAACGCGCGTTCGTACGCGCGTTCTTGTGATTGACTACTGTGGTGTCAATCACAAAACGCGCGACAAACGCCCCAAAAAAAGCTCAAGTACTTGTTTATGCGTCGGGCGTTTTACAGCACGTTCAAACGCGCTGTAAAACGCTCAAGTGAGAACCAGGGCCATAGGAAAGTATTGGTTTTCATGCGTTGAGCGTTTTTCAGCGCGTTTGAACGCGCTGTAAAACGCTCAGGTGTGAACTTAGGGTAATAGTATGCTTGGATAACCCGAACTTTGGAGCCCAATCTTAAAACAGAAGTTCGCTCAACTGTAAGTAGAAGGTGTCTTGTATTAACTTTGTCTACACGGTAAATGCCGTTTGCTGAAGTGACACAACCCCATTAAGGTTGTTGTCCTGCTAGCGTTGAGCAAAGTGAGCTTCGGAATAATACTGTACGGAGATCAGTCTCCGTACAGTATTAAAACGTATGGGCTCAAAGTTAGATATTCACGAAGACGCGCGTGACTTTGTTGAATAACTTCGGGAGTTAATTTTTAAAGTGGAAGACCACTTTAAAACTTGAAACCGAACTCTGCTTCGGGTCCGAGGTACTGTCTTCTTTAGTGCATACAACAAAGATCTACAGTAGTTTTACACCCGTTTCTAGATCCTACATACCAGTTTAGGGCAGGAGACACTAGAATAATTTTTTTCTTCTTAGACATTATAGCAACAATGTACATTTGGCAAGGTACACATAATGTAATGTTTTATAGGTCATTGTGTTACAATATATGTCTAACTTGTAATCATAGTAATTAGGTTAACCACATTTGGGGAGCAGGGTGTTCTATCTTTTTCATTGCAAACTCTAAAAATGAAACTAATTTTAAAATATTATGACCTACCCTCAGGTTAGATCTTCCATATCTGATTGTGGGGGTCCAACTCCTTCCACATTGGCCAGTCAGGGGTTTGAAGGGGCCGCAGCGCTTGTCGAGCACTGTGGGGTCTTCACAGTGAATCCAGCACAGCTCCATACATTGTATTGCAGCTGTCCTATTGCATCTTAGTCTTATTCACTTGAATAGGACTGAACTGCACACAGGACATGTGCTGATGGGTGGGACGTCAGCCCAGAAGAGCAAGAGGCCAGAAAACCCCTGTGAATATTTGCCTTCTCATATTTTTCCTTCCAATGACTAGGCCTTCCCATATGATATGTTAAGACTATGTCCTCACACATCAAATGGCTTTCCAGTGGGAATTTTGAGGCAAATTCACTGTAAAATATGCATTTGTTACATGCAGATTCATACTCTGCAGAGTTAAATCTGCTGTGAGACCTACTCAACAGGGCATGCCACAGAATTTGTGTTTCATGCTAATCATTAACTTTATGCCTGTTTGATAGG
Organism: Bufotes viridis; assembly: GCA_033119425.1. Classification (NCBI taxonomy): domain Eukaryota; kingdom Metazoa; phylum Chordata; class Amphibia; order Anura; family Bufonidae; genus Bufotes; species Bufotes viridis. The sequence continues at coordinate 305,429,083 of CM065589.1, read as the reverse complement.
ACGATCCGTTCAAGAACAAAGCTCTTTTGTTCAATAACAGCAGCAGTCAGGACATTTACTCTGATCCGTTCCAAACCGAGGATCCCTTCACGGCTGATCCATTCAAAGGAACTGACCCATTCAAGAGCAGTAAGTACCTTGTCTTATGTTGGCTATACACAATCAAGTAGATGTTAGATGAATCCACAGTCAGGGAAGATGAGGATCAAGCATGTTGGATTTCCACTGCTTGATCGTTTTATTTTATTTTTTTCCCAGGTAGGTGAGTCACCGCCAGAAGTGTCTGGCAATGGCTTTATTCCTGTTCAGGACACATGCATGCTGAGCTGTTATGTGTATGGGGGTTGGGAGTGGTAGCTGTCGGACGAACGATCATTTGACCAATCGTCTAATACAGTGATGACCAACCTGTGGCCCTCCAGCTGTTGTAAAACTACAACTCCGACCATGCCCTGCTATAGGCTGATAGCTGTAGACTGTCCAGGCATGCTGGGAGTTGTAAATTTACAACAGCTGGAGGGCCGCAGGTTGAGCATCCCTGGTTTAATAAGTATGGCCAGACAGTCTTTTTTGATAGCAGCATTATTTGAATGGATTGTGGAAAGTTAAGCTATCAGAAATTATTTTTCAGATCCTTTTGGTGATGATCCATTTAAGGAAAGCGACCCATTTCATGCTCCTACTACAGAAGACCCTTTCCAGAAGCCCACTAAAGGCGACCCTTTTTCTACTGACCCTTTCACTAAAAATAATGTCCATTCGATGACATTGCCTTTAAAGGTGAGATATGGTATCCATCTAAATGCATTAAGTTGCAACTGTGTTACACATACACAATAGGATTTAGTCCTTCATCTGGTATTTTTTTTTTTTGTATTCAACTATTTTTTGTCTATCAGAACTTGGCAGCAGGAATATTCGCATGGTGCTACGACATCTTTTTCTGCAAGTTTGCAGCAATTACTTAAAGAAAATACAGTCTGACCTCACTTTGTTAATGTTCCCTTACAGTAGAATATAATTTTAATATTGATGTAACGTAAAATAGATGAGTACCGTATTTAAAGAAGTTACTGTTTTCTATTCACACATGGACTTAATTTTTACATCCATTAACCCCTAGGATACCGGAGGTTTTTTTTTGTTTTTGCATTTTCATTTTTCTTCCCTACCTTACTTGAGCCATAACTTTTTATTTTTCCGTTCACATAGCTGTATGAGGGCTAATTATTTGAGGGACAAGTTGTACCATTTAATATGGCATACAGTGTAGTGGGAAACGGGGAAAAAAATTCCAAATGGGGTGAGATTGGGGGAAAAAAACGCAATTCTTCCACCATTTTACGGGTTTTGTCCCCACAGTGTTCCGTTTGCGGCAAAACTGACCTGTGCCCTTCATTCTCTGGGTCAGTACGATTACAACAATGCCACATATGTACAGGGTTTTTTATGTCTAAATGGTATAAAAATAATTTTTTTCATCACCATAATCTGTCCCCCATAACTTTTTTTAGTTATATCTACTGAGCTTAATCTGTAGTTTTTATTGATACCATTTTGGAGTGTGTGTGACTTTTTGATCACATTTTATAAAAAAAAATTTGGGTAAGAGAAGCAATGAAAAAATGGCACATTGTCCATTTTGACCCAGTACAGGTGTTTTCAGTGGTGGTGATAGCCATGATGTTTATATTTTTTGTTATTTATGTATTTATTTTCTTAATATATGGAAAAGGGCGGGTGATTTAAACTCGTATTTGAGCATGCAAAATCCAAATTATTATTATTTTTATTCTAAACAATCATGGATTTTTAAAATCCATTTATTACTTAAATTGCTCATTTCATATGTTGGCCTGCCATCAGGTGGCCAAAATAAGAATTGCAACTTTAATGCCCAAAATCTCTTCAGCGAGACTCGGTGCATTAAAATCAATAAGCAGCATACTCACTGGCCGCAGAGGATGCTGGTAGGACGGCCCCTTTAATTGAAACATCGTGCAAGGCTCTCTTAACTGCGAAACGCCCATTAAAATTGACAGTATATGGTTTGCTTGGCTTAGCACTCCAGCCACGACATCTGTGGATCCGGTATAAAGGTTTATAGACATGCATCCTGAAGAGCTCTACAGGCACGACTACCTTTTCTGAGGGGTGCATGTCAAAGGGATATAGAAGATGTATTGAAATATGGTCGATAATGGGAAAGTCCACAAATAAAAGTACAGGGCACATTGGTCTTAGTACATACAAAAAAATTATAAATAGTAAACTGCGAAGAAGATGCCGAAAAAATAACATATGGTGGAGTCATATATAATAAAAGAAATGAGTATGATGCAGCAATTCCTAAGTCCTAGAGAAAAATAGGGTGGTTACAATCAGGGCTGGGCCGACAGAGGCTGGGGAGGCTCCAGCCTCAGGGCGCTCCAGCCTCAGGGCGCAGGCAGGGGCCGGCCAGAGGGAGAGGGACTGACAGGGGGGAACCGCTCAGCGCTCCCTCCTGTCATTCCCTGAGCTGTGCCCCGTCAGAGCGCTCCTCTCACCTCCATTATGTTCACTGCTTCAGGCCTCCAGCATCAGGCCCCACTGCCTCTAACTAGAAACACAGTAAGCAGGTGGGCGGAGCCTAATGGACCTCCGTTAGGCTCCGCCCACCTTCTTAATGTGTGGCAGCGCTGGGGTCTGATCCTGGAAGCCTGGAGAAGTGAACATAATGGAGGTGAGAGGACTGAACGGAATGGATATGTGCCAATCAGATCCAGTTACATTTATAGGCCATTACAAATAACACGTGTATGTATAGTTTATATATAAATAAATATACATATATATAATACATATGTGTTCTTTTGCATAGCCAATCCTTGTGACTGAATTTGATAGGGTATTGGTATATCTCAATTCCCTATGTTAATCATAACTCCTCCATATACAGAGTTTTAGAGATTTGTTCTATCGTACCAGTTTCTTCTACTAGCTAGAACTCCCACATGTATTGAACTGGGTTTTGTGTGCATCTCATTTGCCTTGTGCTCCTAACTAGTTAATGAATTTTTGGACTGTTGTTGCCCTATGCTTTCATGTCGAGTTTCCAATTCTCTACCACTTTTTTATATGCATTATATGGAATTACATAAAGTTTATTTTTTTTGTGTCGGGGAGGATAGGTCATCATTGAATATTGCCTGCACAACCCCTTTAAGGAAACTGCATTTTGGTTTTATATTTCATTTTCCAGCCCTCATTTGTGTTTGTGTGGTCTCTCCCGTGTTGTGAGCTTGTGATATTGCTGTAGAGACTCTGGGTTATTATAGCTTTTTCCTTTTACATACATTATTGTGTAATTTGCTACATATGCCTTTTTCTATGGTTACAATATTGATGAATACATTTTAGAAGCCCTCAAAAGACATAATATTAGGACGCATGAAGCTTGAAAAGGCCACAAAAACATTGCCAAAGACCTAGGTGTATATCGGTCCACAGTTAGACAAATTATCAACAAATGGGAAAATTCTGGACTGCTACTCTACCTAGGAGTAGGCATCCTGTTAAAGGGATAGGTCACCAGTATCTGTAGCCTTGAGAACCCCTTTAAAGAGGACCTGTCACCTCTACTGACATGTCTTTTTTTATTAACTCCTTGCATTCCTCGTGTAATAACCATTCTGAAGCATATATTCTTATGACTTATTCCTGCTAGAAGTTTACAAATGAATTGCCAGCAGTCTGCAGTAAAGGTACTGATGGGTGTTACCAGTAGAGGGTGTGTTTGACTCTGTGTCCAGTCAGTGCTGCTGGTGTCAGAATGTTCAGAGACACCCCCCCAACTTGTAACACCCATCTGCACCTTTACTGCAAGCTGCCGGCAATTTTATTTTATATTTATATATTTTACGCATTTATATAGCACTGCTATATTCCACAGCGCTTTACAGACATTAGCATCACACTGTCCCCAATGGGGCTCACAATCTAAGGTCCCTATCAGTATGGAGGAAATCCACACAAACATGGGGAGAACATACAAACGCCATGCAGATGTTGTCCTTGGTCGGATTCGAACATAGTGCTAACCAATGAGACACTGTGCTGCTCATCTCATTCATATCTTCTAGTAGGAATAATAAAGGAATGGTACAACATAGTCATAAGAATAGATGCTCCAGAGCTGTTACTACATGGGGAATGCAAGTAGTTACTACAACCGATAAGTCAGGAGAGGTGACAGGTCCTCTGTAAGCTGGCATTAAGGTGCATTTAGACGCACCAATAATTGTCCTGCGAATGGTCGTTCCCGATCATCTGGCCATCTAAATACTCATTCATTGGGTGATCCTGACGCTCGTGCAGGTACCACCAATCATGGCTTCTGAGAAGCAGATCGTGCTGTCTAGCGATCTGCTTCTCAGAAGCCATAATTCTGTATGAGGACGAGGGATCGCTCTCCGTCTAAATCCACCTTTACATGAGACTGTTATCCCTCCCCATTTCCTCTTAAATATGGACACTTGGTTCAGCTGTATGTTTATTTCAGTAGGAAGCTGGCTTAACAAGCAAAGGCTTGGGCATGTTGGAATTCACATTGCTTGATCTCTTTCCCTTAGCAGCAGACAGTGTGTGTGTATGAGGGGGGTGGCGGTGTTGGACTTTAGATCTCCAACCAGTCTGGTAAAATTTGGTAGCTTTGGCCAGTTAACACAGCAGTTAAGCAATCATTGTTCGATCACAGAAACTATTTTTCTTTCTCTTCTAATAGTCTGATCCTTTTGAGAGCAGAGATCCTTTCTCCTCATCAACGCTGCCAAAGAAAGAACCAGGTGAGAAGACTTTCAGAAAGAAGTACCTCATTTAGGACTGAGAGCATCACCACTGTCTGTTTTCCTTTAAATGTTCCATTTCTGACAGTTTTTAAAGTTTTTCTTTCCCCTCATCTACGATTGACGCAGCACCTGACACAACATCCTCCACGTGTGCAGATGTGTCTTTAGCTCAACCCCATTCATCTCTATGGGGCAGTGCTACAGTATTAGATTATGCCATAAAGATAAGACAGTGTCAGATACTGCAGTGGTCGATGACTGATTACTTATCCTTAGGATAGCTCATCAGTATGGACATATCGGAAAACCCCTTTTAAAAGGTTGCATACTATAAAATTCTGGTTAGAGGGATTGTAATTTTTTTTTTACTATGCACATCTCACTTAGAGGGGTTGTTCCATCTTGAACATTGGGGAGCATATCGCTAGGATATGCCCCCAGTGTCTGATAGGTGCGGGTCCCGGGGGGTGCACCCTGCATGCGCGGCCGCCCTCCATTCATTTCTATGCCACTGCTGAAAATAGCCAAGCGATGCACTCCGCTATTTTCGGAAGTACCATTGAAATGAATGGAAAGCACAAGGTGCAAGCGCGGCCACCACTCCCTTAATTTTTATGGGGCTTACAGAAAGCCAGCAGTCGACTGTTTTTGGCAGGCCTATAGAAGTGAATGAGTGCGGCCAAGCATGGACGGTGCACCCTCTGGCACTTTACAGGCTCTGTCTGCCCCCAATGTCCAAGATGGGACAACCCCTTTAATGCCAATAGTAGTCTCTTTTAATTCTCCAAGCATGCCTTGGTTTAGGTTTTATCATCCCCATCTGTGTGCACCTTGTGTTGCAATAGATTTTAAACAGATTGATTGACCTATAGCAAAGTCCGCAGCTATGGTATGTTCTCCCAGTGTGCATAAATAATTTTTTAAGTCTAAAGATAGATGAGGCATATTATGGAATTGCAGAAATCTATGTATGCTCATAGTTGAGTGTCTTTACAAGGATGTCCATTATAAGGCATGAACTTGCTCAGTATCACCTGATAATTGCAACTTAAGACGTGATGTTTCCTTGAGTTAGATGAAGCTTTAGGCTGATGTCACAGTTTTTTGTGTCCGTTTTTGATGCAGTTTTTAGCCAAAGCCAGAAGTGAGTTGGAACGGATTGAGAAATATAAAGTTCCGGCAAGGAACAACCGGCTGCATATCTCTGCGTTACGGCATTGCCGGAAGCTATTGCATCAAGTTCTGGCCCCATTCACTATAATGAGGACCGGCGGAGTTGCTGCGGATCTCCAGCAGTCTCCATTATAGTAAGTGGGGCGGACGGTTGCCAGGTAGCATCCAGCAGTGCTGGATCCAGACATCTCGGGCAGGCTGCTCCCTGAAACTAGCCTAAGGACTCCCTGCTGAACATATATTGTCTCCTGCAGGGTTCACTTTTGGCATTGGTTAAATAAAAAACTGACACAAATCTGTGTGTAATAACACCCTTAGCAACCTTGTTTTCTGAGTGCAGTGTTGGCTTTTAATTCAAGTTTTGATGGACCCAGTCAGAGAAGACCATGGGTATAGCTGCTGCCACTAGGAGGCGACACTAAGTGGAAGAAGCGTTAGCTCCTCCTACCAGCTGTACCCCCTCCTGCAGACACTGAGCTAATCAGTGTCCCTAGGAGGCAGACATGAATGCTTGCGGGTCTGCTAACATTTTTATTTTTCTGGGAATACAGGAGACTGAAACCCCCTGTTACCCCACTAGCAAGGAGGATGACCAGTGGGTCTCCAACCTGGCTGCTTGTTCCTTAACTCCAGAAGGCAAGGAGGTTGGGTGACCCAGCAGTAATCATGTTACCGTTCCTTCAAGTCCCCTTTATTCCAGTGTAGCTTCCCTCACTAAGGGGCAGCAGCTGGATTGGGGTATAAGATGTCTGAAGGATAAGTAACTCCTCATTGAGCTACATTTCAAGGATTTTTTTTACTGACCTGTAAAATCCTTTTCTGTCTATGTTCATTGGAGGACACCGCTCCCACCCAGTTTGCTGGGTTTTGGGATGGTCCCATTTCTTGTGGAACCTTGGGTGCATACTGATTAGCTCAGTGTGTGTAGAAGGGGCTAATGCTTTTTCCACTTAGTGCTGCCTCTTAATGTTAGGAGCTGCAGTATACCCACGGTTTTCTGTGTTACCCAAAGAACATAGCAAGAAATGGATTTTTACAGGCAAGTACAAAAATGTACTGTGATTGTCTAAACATCTTGTTAATGCAATTTAACAATATCTTCTGCTAATGTGGAAACTATTTCCGAACAATGCTTTCTCAAACTATTTTGTCCATCACCAGTAAATTGTACACTTGCAAAATCAGTTGCTTAAAACAATTACCGTACTTTTTCAGACCCTTTTGGGACACTGGATCCTTTTGGAGGTAGTGCTTTTAGCAGCAACGAAAGTTTTGCAGATTTTAGCCACATGTCCAAGGTAGGTACAACGCTTCCAATAACATCCATGCCATGCTACATTATTATTCATTCCTGGCCCCTCTACGTGCGCCGTTTTCTGGCCCTGTTGTCCACCACTAGGTGTCAGAATTAGTATGATGAGCTGCTGGTATCTGCTCATACCGAAACCTGGAGCTCTCTAGTATCTCTCTCACCACTTCAAAAGCTGCGAGTGTTAGGTGTAACAAACAAGTGTGGTTTTATCTCTGAAGCTGAGGCTTGTTTTTCACTGAATTCTTTAGCTTTTCTGGTTGTGGGATTAATAAACTATAATTTATCAGTGTTTTAACATTCCGTACATTCCGTTAAATTAAGTTGGGCTGGGAGTCGTATGGTTTAACGTATCAGTCATTTATGCCACTGACTGCAGAGAGGTCCGTATAAATTAATGATTGGGGCACTGAAGGAGGCACATTTGGGGTTTTTATCACTGGAGGGATTTATTTCTGAATACAGTGTGAAGCAGAACTGTATTGGGCATTTCTAGGGCTCCTGTGACTGTATAAGCAGAGCTTTGTTGCTAACATCATTCCCACCAATATCACATACTGTATTTCAGCACGTTGAATGGGAAACATCATTTGGCAGTGTACATATAGAATGAATGTACATTTCTAACTTACTTAGACAGTGTCTGTACAGAGCCCGGTGTAATGGGTTGCATATTAGGCGCTCAGCAAATATGATAGTAGAGTCTCTGTCAGCTATTTCTAGTCATTTTATTTTCCCTTCCAATCGTGATTGATAGTATTTGCTGTTACTTTTGGCTTTTGACTAAAGTAGCAGAATCCAGAAATATTTTCAGGTAGTGTATTGTATGACATTTCTGCAGATCCTGACTTAGGCAGGCAGTGAGGCTGTGAACTGACATGTGGTGGCTGAACATATACCTGAGATGGGTCCAGTACATATAGGGTAGAAGGAATGCCTACCATACATTCACAGATTTTATTCCTGGTTATTGATAGTAATTGAAGTGTACCTAAACCTATATATATATATATATATATATATATATATATAAAAAATAGCCTGCACTGATGTGGTGTGCAGGCTGTTAACAGAGAGGAGTGAGCAGGAGCTCACATAAGGATCGGCTCCTCTGCCTGTACCCGCCCTTCTAAAGCCTGACATAGCCCTCCTGTGCCAGGCTTTAGGAGAGCAGTGCTGGTACTGGGCCTGTACAGCGCTCAGTGCAGCCGCAGGGGAGTCCGTACCCCTAAACCCCAAAAGGCACCTGAACTTTATTTGCCCATTGCACTGGGTACCATATATTGGAAAAATGAATAGAAATGTTTAGGTACACTTAATGTATTTGACCTGCACTTCCAAACACCCAGCTAGACTCTGTTTAAGTAAATGCTATATAGCAAAGCTTTATTTATATTGCCTGCAATTATTGCTATGGATATTCACGTTTCTGTGTAATACCTTTTAACGTTAATTGATACCGATCAAGTGCCCACCTGCAAAAGACATCTTTTCAAGTGAAGAAGGAAAACACTATGTGCAGACACACCTATGTAAAGGAAACATCTCTGTGCTTTTATATCATGCACATCAAAGGTGCTCTTGGCCAAGCAGTACAACTACAAAGGGTTGTTGCGAAATTGTACCACCGCTCTTCTTGAACATGCACAGCAGAAAAGCTTGCAGCCTAGACATAAAATCCAGCGCTTCTTTGTAAGCACATGAAGTGATTTGGTTGTCAGGACTTTTGCATGCAGGAGATGGACCAAGGTGATGGTCATTCCAAAATGACCATGCTTGTGATTTAGCGCACTTGGCGGTTTAACGGCCCTAACTTTATTTGTTGGGCTGCCATAATGATTCTTACAATGTTTTTTGCTTATTAATCAGTTTTTTAATCACTTTACTTTTCTCCCCTGATTTTTGTTGTGAAAAGACAAATGTCACAAAGATGAAAAATATCTTGGATGCAGGTTCTTAACATACAATTTTCAAACTGAATAATAATTGAGGGCCATTGTGTAAGCATTTATTCATAAGGAAGCAATCTGGGTGTTATGGCTATAAAAAGTAATTTTATTATAATTACATTATGTGCCCATCTTGAGAACACCGTTTTATAACGTTTAGAGCTTTTTGCTTCACTTGCAAAATTCCCCTAACCAAAGGACTATACAATACCATTCAGCATGCTGCAATGTGGTCTCCACTCAAATCCCCCTTCTGCATGTTCTGCTGGTCTACCTCTGCCCCGCTGTCTGTGGTTTTAGCCACCATGCTGTCAATTTAGTAGCTATATGTAATAGACTACACAGTAGCTGGGGTCTCCATCATTTATTCTGTGCAACATAGGGGACCATCCATGAAACAAGTAGGATGTAAGACAGCAAACCTGCAGCCTGGGAGCCACATAAGCTTGCCATGCAGTTCTGTGCAGCGCCCAACCTTAGGAAGAAGGTAACATTAAATTTGCAACAGTAGAATATGGCTGTCCTTTGAGAGCCATGTCTTTCTGAACTCAGTGCCATCAGTTGTGTTCTTTCTTCCCTGCACTGGTCACCGACTGTGTGGCCGGCACTGTTTGTCTGACACCGAAGGAGGGACAGTCCAAGGAGGGTTAATAATGTCTTGGTTAAAACCCCCCTTTATGTTTTATTGTGAGTGTTAGTGGTAGAAGCTGACATTGTGTCCTTCAGACCACCTGATGTACGAAGATGGTGCTCTTTAGGGAGATGGAAATGTCAGAAACAATTCTGCACCGAAAGTCTGGCGTTAACGTGAGATCTGAAGACCTTGACACAGAAAATTGTATTTTTCAATAGATGTGACATTTTACAGTTGGTGAAGCAGCAGTGTCCACAGCTGATGTGATAAAACAGAAATGATGCTCAATAATTCTTGCAGAGAACTTTCCCATAAGTGGCAGTCGTAACCACACATGCACTGCTCCGCTGATGGAGATAAGCTAAACAGGACATGTTTTGATCTCAGTTGCTCTGTAGTTTTGCCTGAGAATTTTTTTTCAAGCTGTACCCAAGATCTGATTGTTGCAGAAAGATTTCAACAAAATAGCAGTGTCGGTGTTGATTAGTACCTGATGTAGAACACAGATTTTACTAGAACATTTTTGCACGGGTTTCCAGGTAACATTTTTTTTCTCTAAATTCCTGATTTCAGATAATCAGTGCTGAATAGCTGCTTGTTTCTGATCTTTTGATCAGATTGCAAATTATTAGAATTGGAAATCAGTGGGTTTTGATCACCGTTTTGGCCAGTTTATTGTACTGGTGTTGCTATTTAAGGACTCGGCAGGTAATAGATTGTTGAATTTGATGTTACAGTTATCATAAAGTAATTGTCCTTGTTCAGGACTGTCATCATGCCAGATTACAATGTTAAAGAGACAATCCAGGATTTTTTTTGTGTAGGATAGACCATGATTAGGCCTTATTCACACGTCCGTAGTGTGTTTTGCGGAAACACGGACGGCTGCAATGTGCATTCCGCATTTTGCGGACCGCACATTGCTGGCACTATATAGAGAATGCCTTTTCTTGTCCGCAATTGCGGACAAGAATAGGACATGTTCTATTTTTTTACGGAAACACGGATGCGGAAACACGGATGCGGACATCACATAGTGTGCTGTCCACATCCATTCCTGCCCCTATGAAATGAATGAGTCTGCAACCCTTCCGCAAAATTGCGGATGGGATGCGGATCCATTTTGCGGACGTGTGAATTAGGCCTAAAGGAGTTAAATATACCACACAATCTCCTCATGCTTATTTAAGAGGGGATAGCAGTCCATATGCTTCACCTGATGTCATTTTAAAAGGGAAATCCACATATAACCATGAGACATAATCTTAGACAGCTCCTGTACTTTATGGTAAAGTAACCAAAAATTCCATACGTACCACTTTTACCCCTTTCCAGCGATGAACCTTGATCTTCCCAGCAGCAGTTTGTTTCCTGGCTGCAGCGTTGACATTCAGTAAACACAGGTCACCACTGCAACCAATCATCTCAGCAGTGATGTCCTGTATGCTACTGAGATCAGTGATTGGCTGCAGCACTGACCTACAATACAATGTTACCGCTGCAGCCTGGAAGATGACGTCAGTGGCAGGAAGGACCGGAGCCACTTGATCCCCTCTTACTGCAGTGTCTGAGCTGTTGTGAAACAAATTATGCTGCTGACATGTTAAAGGTAAGGTAGCATTACATGTTCAACCCCCGATCCAGAGTTCCTCTTTGAGAGGTGAAAAAAAAAAATCTTGGTTCAGTACAAAACCATATGGTTCCCCTGATGTATAGTGCCACTGTCCTACTACTGCAACAGTTTACAAACACTTTATCAGCTGTGCTATACCACATAGTCTCCTCATGTTTACATATGAGGGGGTAGCAGTCTATCTATATGTTTCACATGATGGGAAATCCACATATAACCATCAGACCAAATTTTGCAGGTTCTGCTGGTGCTCGACTAATGTGCCTGAAGTTTTCTGAAAGTGTTCATGTACCCCTTGTTTTGTGAATCTGTGCAGATCACCTTGTAAACTATGATGGAAAATCATACAGTTTAACATTTCAAGGTCCTGGGAATTTACCTATGATCCCTAGTAGTAGTTCTTTCCCTGCTAGCAATTGCCACATTATAATCTTTGTAATTTAATATTTTCTCCTGCTAATCCATGGGTCTTTTCAGACTTTGTTTTTCAGTGTCCGTGGGAGATATATGATGGGTAGATTTCCCAACATATAACTCTGATTGATGTCTCTGTATAGGCATACACTGGCATCCGTCACCTTTAGACTCCTATCGTTGAATTAAAAAAAAGAAAGATGCTGGTATTGGAATCCTGAATGGAATAACGCAGGCTGCTTCACTGTTTCATGTGACCAGTAAAAGTTACAGCGATATATACTGGCCTGATGGTGGCCAAAACTGCCCTCTTTTGACCAGATTAAAGAGCGGGCCTATGTGCTCTTTTGACATACTTTCCTGATACATATGGCAAGCCGACACTGCAAAATTCATGGTGGACTGGAAACAGTCTAATACATTTTGAGAACTGTAATAAAACATAGTATAAATTTCTGGTATAGAATAACTAGTGGACATTTAAGAAAAAAAGGCTTTTCTATTTGTCCTCCCTTAGGTCTATTTTTTCTAATAGTTTGTACATCATGTAGATGTAGTTTGTAGATATCTAACGATCCCTTGAAAGTAGGGTATGATGTACAGCCTCCCACTCATCCCTGCTATCACTTCTACTTCTAAACTTTCTAGCACTCAGGTACTAAAGAATTTAAAACAAAACTCGGAGGAAACCACGTTTCTTTCACAAACCTCTGATCTATGAACGAATCTCAACGGCCGCCGGATTCTGATTAAAAGCAGGGAGTCTATGTAGGTAGCAAGTACAGTTGGTACTGGTAAAAGCATTATTGTAATTTACCAGTCTCAAGGCAAATTAGTAGACATATTTATTTCTTTGTCATTTTTGGAGCATCTTTATAATAAATTGACTTTGGATGGAACATCGGCTGCATGTGTTACGTCCTATAAAGTAAAAGCAGACACGACAGATAGATCAGTGGTAGCATTCCCTCAAGAACGAGCAAATTAAAGCGCCTCTATCAACACAAAGCAACCTTATAAAACCAGGCATATTGCCTGGTAGGGTTGATCATGCCGATTAAAACAATACATTTCATTATTTTATAGCTTGCAGCGAGTTATTTGTATTTTTATCAGTATGCAGGTGAGCCATTTGAAGCATCAAGGGTGGCCTGTAGTGCTTTAAGCACCACTACCGCAATGCCCCTAGTGCTCACTACACCCTGCTTTTGATTGACAGAGCTAGTCGTCTTGCGCCTGCGCTGTTGTGAACAGACTCGGCGCCTGTGCGCTGCATCTTCTACTGCTTGCCAAGGGGGTGTACTGAGCACTAGCGGTACTGGAAGCACTGCAGCCCACCCCTCAGTTTTCAAATGGCTGATTTGCATAAAATTACAAATAACTTAACAAAGTTGCAAGCCATAAAATAAAGAAATATATTGTTTTAGTCAGCATGATCAACACTACCAGACAATAAGTCTGGTTTAATAGGGTTGATCATGCTGACAGAGGCTCTTTAAATACCATCTTGATATGCCATACTACCAATGGTACCTGTAGGTACTTCTCCTCATTGTAGATTTGTTTGGTATTCCCATTTCACTAGCTTAGTCCCTTTTTTCAGCCAGAGTCAATGGAGGGCACCTATGAAATGAATTTCTTTATCAGAAGTGCCTCCTTTCCTCTTTCTGGCTCCCTCTCCGTCACTTTGTTTACTGCTTATTGTTGGGGGATACGGCCGCCACTGCAGTTTAGCAGCTGTGGCCACATTTGTGCTATGTGTTCAACTCCTGTTAAGACTGTGGTTGAGGGGGTCGTAGGAGCGTGCACACTCACGCATGCGCAGCAGCATTCGGTCCTCCACCTGTCTGCAGCGCAAAAAAGTATAACTAGTCCTGTTATTGTCCACATCACAGACAAGGATAGTACTGTTCTATTAGGGGCCCGCTGTTCTGTTCTACATAATATGGAATGCACACGGATGTCATCCGTATTTTTTGCGGACCACAAAATACATACGGTCGTGTGCATGAGCTCTAAGGTGGAATTCACACATAGCAGATTTATTTCGGAAATTTATGGGACTGAAAATCATCTGAATGGGCTTGTTTAGGGCAGTAAGCACATGGATTTCAGCAAGCCCCATTCAAATTAATGAGACCGCTGCAGACATTTCTGCATCAACTCTTTGTTTCACATCAAGCAGCAAATAGCCAGGAAAGTTTATAACTGAGATGCTCAGTTAAATTTTACTTTTTAGTAAGTGAAGTTTATCCCTTTTTACCTTTGATTTTAATATCTGGTTTCTTAAACTTCTGCAATTTTAGCATCAAACGCCAGATCCCTTTGCTGCCACTTTCCCAAGTTCAGGATTTTCTGAAGACCCATTTAAAAGCAAGCATGATATGCCAGCACTGCCCCCCAAAAGAAGCGTCCCTCCACGGCCAAAGCCTCCAGGTGGTAAGTTAAGAAAAACGTATACATACCATCAAATTGTCTATTTTATTTATTTATGGAAGGTTTACAAACGATGGACGTATTCTGAAAACTAACTGCTATCTGTATGCTTTTTTTGGAAAGGGAAGCCACATTATGGTGTGTGCACGTAAGCTTTGGATCTGAACAACATGGGAGATCAGCGGGATGATAATTTTATGGTTGAAACAATACTAAGTTGCTTTGTCGGTATTGCCCCAAATGCTAATAAATGAGAACATGAACATATTGCTTCCATTCCTTTGAACATTGGGAAATTCACAGGCATTTCCAGGATACTAAACATATATGAAGTATACTAAAAAGAGTTGATATTAAAGAAAAAAAATTGTAAGATCCAAGCTTGGCTCTTCTACTACAGTATTATTTACATTAAAAGGGTTTTCTGATATTTTAATACTGATAACCTATCCTCTGGATAGGTCATCAGTATCTGGTCGGTGGGGGTCCAACACCCAGGACACCCGCCACTCAGCTATTTGAGAAGGCACTGGCGCTCCTGTGAGCGCTGCAGCCCTCTCGCAGCTCACCAAGCACTGCACAGTACATTGTATAGCAGGTGTGCTTGGTTATGCACTCAAGTGAATGGGGCTGAGTTGCTCCTAGGCCATGTGACAGATGATTATGTCGTAACTCGGCCTAGGAAAAGCACCACTGCCTTCTCAAATAGCTGATCCGGGGGGGTCCAAGGTGTCGAACACCTATCGATCAGATCCTGATGACCTATCCTGAGTATTAAAATCTCGGAAAACCCCTTTAAGCATTTGAGAATTTGAAAGATCCTGTAATGAATAATTAAAATGGAAAACAGATCATTTGTTTTCCATTGTTGTAAGTAGGGTTTTGTATAAGCCTAAAATTTGCAATATAATTGCTTAAATCATGATCATAAAGTATTATAAAAGAAGTCATCCATACACAAGTTACTGCGTAGTAACAATGTGAACATTATGCATTCTCCATACTCATCAAAGATAGACATTCCAGATGTATCTCGTCACCTCAAATGCAGCATCTGAGCAGACTGCAACCCCCTGCACGGCAGCTCTTGTGAAACTACAACTACCAACATGCAGGAACTCCCATAAAAGTGAACAGGGCATGCTAGGAGATGTAGTATCACAACAGCTCGAGTGCCTAGGGTTGCTGACCGCCAGGTTAGACAGAGTAACAGGGCTCCCTCTGTCACCCCCTTTTCCTCCACAATCACAGGGAGCTGGTGGCGCACCTTTGCATATACATATTACCATGCAAAGGTATGCATGCATATTACCTATGCATTATAAATATTACTAAAAATGACCTAGTAGCATGTCAGGTAAAAAAAAATGCCATTTCTTCCTTTATCAAGTCCCTTATTTTTAGGAAAAAAACAATACATAATTGCTATCCACCTCTGTGAGTAGATGTCTGGCACCTTGGATTTTTTTTTTTGGGAACAGCCATTTCAACATTATTTTGGGGGATTTATTCATAACATGAAGGGATAATTGCTGAACCCATACAGGGACAGGAGGAAGGTCTGTGAGCCTCCTCCTCTCCCTCAAACCTGCCTCTTCTTCCCTGTGCAGCTCCCCTCTTCCACACAGGCAGAAGAATAGCAAGTAAGATACAGCCTGAAGAAGGGCCCTCAGAAGCAAGGGTTTGCAGTTACACAGCCTCAACAGGCCTTGTTCAAAACAGTATTGTCTTTTCTTCTTAAACAAAAAGGGTTCAGGCTGATTAGTGGAGGGAATTAAGTACCAAGTCAATTTTGGCATTGACGCCATAGTTTTTTTTTTAACATTGTTTCTTGGTAGGTGAATTGTGATTTTTGTAATACAATTTTATGCTCCATATAATGTATTGGGAAAGGGTTGGGGGAGTTGAAATTAAAAAGAATAAAACACTTCCACCATTGTTTTTGTTCTATTTTTTACTGTTTACTGTGGGGTAAAAATGACAAATTAACTTGTGAGTTAGTATGATGCCAAAATTATGTATTAACATTATAGTTACAGAGAGGAGGCATTCTGCGGTTTGTCAGGCTACTTTCACATTAGCGCTTTATATTTCCATTCTTCTGCTCCATTATAAGAGCAGAAATCAA
Source organism: Bufotes viridis (assembly GCA_033119425.1). Lineage (NCBI taxonomy): Eukaryota > Metazoa > Chordata > Amphibia > Anura > Bufonidae > Bufotes > Bufotes viridis. The sequence continues at coordinate 305,412,581 of CM065589.1, read as the reverse complement.
AAATAACAAAAGGATTCGGCACATAACTGACAGGAACAGTGTCTAACTGATCCTATTGACCATAATGGGATCTGTTAGGTTTCCGTTCAGGAAAACAATTTTTTTTGAATTTTTTTACAATTTCTGTGACGGAGGCTCCATTTGGGGCTTCCAACAAATATGTGAATGTAGCTTAAGGGAAAAAACATTTTAACAGAACCCCCTTTAAACTTTCGCAGCACTCTTCCTTAAAGGGGTTGTCCCACGAAAAATCTACAGTTTTCAAACCAGCACATGGATCTGAATACTTTTGTAATTGCATGTAATTAAACATTTTGTGAAGCCACTGAGTTATTCAATAAAATGTTTTTTTTTATAGCGCCACCTGCTCTTTGTTCCATTTCTCATTTCCTTGTCCTGCTCACTGAGAAGGCCGCACATGCTCAGTTTCATCCTTCAACTGCCGCCTGAGTTGTGGAAGGGAGAGCTGAGACACGCCTGCGCAACAGCAGAAAAGACACTCCCCTTGAGCTGCCAGTTTGATATAAATCTAGCAGAGCAATTAATAGGGATGTGTTTGGATCCATGTGAGGTACAGGGCTGGTTCTGTGTTTCTGATCCGCACCTAGTTTTGGCTCACAATAACTGATCAAATAACTGAAGTGTGAACTTGGCCTAAGTGGTGTATAGTGTAAGCGATGTGGGGTCTGATTATGTACCGGTAATTTTTATCTTCGCACTCACTTGCATTCCTCCCACAAAAGAGCAGGGAAAGCATTGAGAGGACCCCTCTTCCAGTTTTCACTGTTATGTGCGTGAGCACAGGAGTCCTCTCAATGCATTTTACTTCTGGTTTATTAAAGCACAGCGTTGGAATACAAGTGAGTATGAAGTGGTGTTTCGGAGCTGCCAGATTCCTTTTAAGGTTAAAGGAATTGTGCAGCCTGTTAATATTGATGACATATCCTAAAGATTCACCGTTTTTTCATCAAAACGTGATTTAAAAAGTCATACACACCCCAAAATGATATTTACAAAAACTGCAGATCGTCCTGCAAAAAATGAGCCCTCACACATCTCTGTAGACATAACTATTAAAAAAAAAAGTTAGGGGAGTCTGAATATGGCGGTAAAAAGAAAAAAAAAATTTTTCAAAAGTTTTATTTCAAGAAAAACTATACATATGTGGTATCACCATAATCGTACTGACTTGGAGAATGAGGAGCACAAGTCAGTTTTACCGCATAGTGAATGCTGTAATAACAAAACCCATAAAACTCTGACGGAATTGCGTTTTTTTCCAAATCCACCCCGTTTGGAATTTTTTCAATATTAAATGGTGCCATTAGAAACTACAACTTGTACCACAGAAAACAAGCCCTCTTACGGCCACATAAATGGAAAATAAAAAAGTTATGGCTCTGGGAAGGCGGGGAGTGAAAGAAAATGGAAATTTGCTGCGTCAGGAAGGGGTTAAAGGTGTTCTCTGGGAATTAAGAAGATGAAAATACTTTAATATTACCTTATAAAAATTATACTCCCAAATACCTTTTATTAGTTATACTGGCTCGTTTTGTCTAGGGGGCAATCATTAGGAAAAATAAAATGGCCGCCGGCCTGTTAGTACACACAAAATCTGTCCTAATCACACAGCAGCACAAGTTACTTCACAATACTGTGGTAAAGAGCTGCCTCATCCTCCTCTCCTACTTGTCAGAGATAATGATCCTAAATACATATGATAAGATCTTCAGTTTAATCTCTGTGGGAATGAAGTTCATGAGGAGACATGAAGCAACCTCTGTGGGAATGGAGTTCATGAGGAGACATGAAGTACAGAGAGGATGGACAGGACAGACTGTAGTAATGGGGACTGCATACAAGTGCTGCTCATTAACCACATCCCCCACCCTCCTTTCTGTACTTCGTGTCTCTTCATGAACTCCATTCCTACAGAGGTTCCGCTGAAGATGTTATCAGCTGTATTCAGGCTCATAGTCCCTGACAAGCAGAGAGGATGATGAAGCAGCTCTTTCCTCAGTGTTGTGAAGTAACTTGTCCTGCTGTGTGATTAGAACAGGTTGTGTGTGTACTGACAGGACTGCGGCCATTTTATTTCTGATACATAGAGGAAGATGGAGGGGTCATCAGTACACTCTCCAGTTCTTTTCCAGTTATTCTCTTACTTTTGAAGTTAAATCTCGTAACCTCATCTGAGGTCAAAAGATTGTTGAAAAAACGTTCCCAGAATGATTGTTTTTCCTTCGCCCAATGTCATTGAAAAATGAATGGCTATACTGTGCTGTATATTTCCTCATTTTATGACCTCCGTGAAGGACTCATCATGGTAACACAGCCTATGCTGATAGAACTGATCTTGTTTCCCTTATATGAGGACAATATTATTGCATCATTTGTGCACAGCTTAGCTATGACAGCCTGGGACCTGCTGAGGCTTCCCAGAGCTGTCATGGTAACCAATCAGAGCCTTGCATCCCTCTGCCTTAAACAGATGCCGCAATCACTGTTGAACGCGGCATCTAAAGGGGTGAAATGACGGAGTTTGCTGTGACTGCCGTTCCCTGTCATTGCGCCCAGGTGCCTGCTGTATCATACAGCCAGCAACCACCGCGTGTGGAGCGGGCTCACCACAGCTACCAGCTCCAATATCAAAAAAAGACTTGCGAGTCTTTTTTGATATTGTAAACGGTTATGAGTGAATAAGGTGATAGACTCTAATGTAAAGCCTTTTTACTCAAGGGTGGGTCCCCCAATATGCAGACCCACAGCTCTAAAGTGGTTATGGGAGTAGCCCGGTATTACATGGGCAGTCAAGATTCTTTTTAATTAGTTAACTTTAAAAAGACCATTCAAGATGCAAGGCAGAAGTGAGTTTAACATAGGCTGTAACTCACTTAAGTAACTTTTATTTTAAACGTACAAGATCTGTGGCCTATTTCAGGATGATATTTTGATTTGTCAGATTAGATTGAACTGTTGTGTTTCGGCACGTTACATGCAAAATCTAATCTGCGCAATATATCTTTTTAAAGGTGTATTTTGGTTGTTAAAAGTTATCCCCAAACATATAAGTGAGTTAATTAATAATAAAGCAGCACTTGGCTCTTCCTGTAACTCCTATAGAAATCCACTAAGAGGTCAACGTGCAAGCAAGGCTCTCACTTAAAGGGGGTTTAAAATAGCCACCAGCAACCTGTTCCAGATTGTGAGCAGGACTGGTTGTCATCACTTGCAGAACTGCCTAGGGGGCCTCACTACACTGCTCTACAATAGATGTCAAAGGTGTGATCCTGCCTATGATATGCCATAATGGCTGAGCAGCCAGACAGAAAAACTCACCAAAATGTACTATATGCAAGTGCCAGAGTGTAGTGTGTAGTGAAGCCCTGACCCCCTCACTACGCCTTGGCAGCTCCGTAAGTGGTAGTAACCAGTCCTGCTCACATTCTAGAACAGGTTGCTGTTGGCCATTTTAAACCATTCCCGGAAAACCCCTTTAAACTGTGTGTAGACTGTGACAGCCATGAATTGGCAAAAGATGGTGCCCAGTTCTCCCAGTAGATGATGGTCCCAGAGCCTGGGACCCATATCTGTCAGCCATTTAAAACATATACACAGGATATACCATAAATAGTTATGTGTATACGCCTTTAATTTATTTATGTATTCTGTTTGCAAGTATGTATTTGTTTTAGGTAGGAATAAAAGTTGTACATCATTTTCATCTCATAATTCTCACAATAATTATGGGGTATATTGAGGAGGGTTCATTTACTGATAACAATGTCACAGAAGCTCTATAGTTAGGAACCCCTCAAACATATTAGAGTAATAGATTTGATACTAAAAAACAAGCAGCATTTATTCTGTTAATATACTCTCAGTATATTTTTTGTAATACAGCACCTATTACTAACTGAGCTCTGAGTTGAACAACTGATGCTTACTTTGGTACTGACAGATAAATATAATTTAGAAGATAATCTGTGGTTTGCCTCAAAAACCTGAGGAATGAGTAGAACTGAAAGTTCAGTTACGAAGTGGAAAAGGCGTATTAAAGCAGTTAAAATACATTTGTTTTCTTATTTTTCTGTGGCTAACATCAGTGTCACAAAACATACAGGTGCAGAGTCACCTTTTAAAAGGGTGACAAAATAGTATCTTTATGACGGTTAAAGGAAACGTTAACAACACTGTGTAAGTACTATGAGAGGACTACGGTGCATAGATCAGAATATGTGTGATTTTCAGGTGTTTATCCTTATGTAACTGTTCTTGGTCAGATCATGTCAGTGGTATCCTCTAAGCCGGGGTGAATAACCTTTCTGGTCAGAGGGTCACATTGTCATATTGAAGCACTTCAAAGGTCCACAATAAAACTTAAAGGGAATGTGTCATCAGACCTATTATTTAAATCACTTTTTTATGTTTAACATATTTTTAAAAGACTTTTTAATGTTATTTTTATTAAAATCCTGCAGAGTTCCTAATGACCACTAACACTAGTAATAGGCGACTCTTCTTGGTCTGTACAGATTACTTTAAAGGCTATGGTACACCTTTGGGGGCATTTTTTTATTATTATTATTGCATGGTACTTATTTTGAGCTAAAAAAATCATTTTTTCAATTGGTCTTAACAATATGGAATCCTTTTTTCTGTACAGAGCTGACATGCTCTACTAGATGTTTTTGTCCTTTCCATCTGAGGAGCAGACAGACTTTTTGTCTGTGCCCTCTGACATTATAAACAGTCATTATAGCTCAGTTCTTATCTTACTGATCAGAATGTGGCTTAAATAAGTGTTTATGACCTCTCAGTAGTTTAGAAATAAGGGTAATTAGATGGCACAAAGTGAAAGTACCAGTCACACAGTTTGAAAAACAGTTAACCCTTTGTGACTGAACAGCTCAATATTTTTAATATAGGCCAATTTAAAATATGATTTTTAGCCAAAAATAAGGTAAATGCAATTATTTAAATAATTGACTCCAAAGGTGTACATAGCCTTTAATGCAGTTATCCGCTTATCTGTCATTATAATCCTGGCTGTAATTATATCACCACTGTATATAGAGAAGACAGGATCCACCATTCATAATAGGTGATTGTCAAACCTTATCTACTCCCTCCTTGTACAGTGACCTCTGCACAGGTCACAGAGCATGCCTAGAAAACTCCACCATAGAAGTCAGTGACGGTCAGCTCCTGACTAATGTATCTATGGACCATGGGGCTGATGTAAAGCTATTTTCTTAATGCTTTATAAATGCTGAGGCAAGATGGCAGCCCAGGAAATAAAATAAAAAATCTGTAAAATACAAACAGATTTAAAAAAGACATCTTGCTATCTGTTTTTAACTGGCAGATACAATGTTTGGTGACACATTTCCTTTAAATGGGCAATTCTATCAAAAGTATGTGCCATAAATGTCTAATGGGTGATCGGGAAAATGGGAGTTACCTTCTAACCACATTGGCATGGAGACCATGCTTGCATGTGTAAATTATGGGTTTGATGGTAACAGACTCCCATAAAGTACAGTGGAAAGAGACACTTACATAGATGGCCACTACTGTAAGTGAGATACTCCTTTCTGGAGTGCTATACAGGGGTCAATGGATGTCAGTCTGTTGATATATAAGGGCCCAGAGATAGAGGCTGTAAGTGCACCATTCGTACTTCCCCATTCCTGCTCCGGAGCTGTGTGCCATTCCCCTCTGACAATGAAACTCTGGTATGTTTGCATGCCATACAGTGCTCAACCAATATTGCCATGAGTAAACCACAATGTTTCCCAGAATGAAATGGCTTTATAGAAAGCTGTAAGAGGACCTGTTAGCTCTCGTATCTGGTATACTTATGTTCCACATCAAATAAGAATTCTATAACATCCTTTCTTAGAACTATGTGTTATGCTGTTCCTCTGATATTTCTTCTCTGGAAATGTGTGAATACACTGACAACTGGTTGTTACCATTGCTTTTGTCACACTGCCGGTGTCCGTATACACTGTGATAGGCCCCTTTCACACGAGCCAGTTTTCCGCGCGAATGCAATTCGTGACATGAACGCATAGCACCCGCACTGAATCCTGACCCATTCATTTCAATGGGTCTGTGTACATGAGCGTTTTTTTTTTCACACATCAGTTCTGCGTTGCGTGAGAATCGTCCGGGTGCAATGCGTTTTTCACTGATGGTTGCTAAGAGATGTTGTTTGTAAACTTTAACGCACATGAAAAACGCATGAAAACACATTGCACTCGCGCGTAAGAAACTGAACGCAATCGCAGACAAAACTGACTGAACTTGCTTGCAAAATGGTGCGAGTTTCACTGAACACATCCGGACCTAATCCTTCACGCTCGTGTGAAAGAGGCCTTACTCTTCAATCTGTCTCAGTCTGCAATCTGTGCTGACAGTGACTGACTGTTTAGGGAGAAAAGTATATTGACTAAGGAGTATAGTAACACCTGATTCTAAATGTATTCATAAAGGGATTGCCTGTTGTTTAGATGGTCATTGTACTTATTGTACAAATTGTACAGACGACTATAACAAACTTTGTAATATACTATATTCTATCAGATAAAATATCTTGTTCTTCAGTTACCAACGGCCCACCCCCTTTCTAAACTAACTGTCTCTGAAACTTGTGAGAAATCTTATTAAAGCCAAGACAAGCTGCCTATTCAATGAAGGATCAGATTACATCATCTAATAAAAGTCTATGGAGATGGGAAGAGGTGCAGAGGCCAGACAGACATAGATATGCTGAATCATGTGCTTCTAGGTCTGTGTGGCTGCGCTGCAAATGTTTTGACATGTTCTGTCTTTGACCTAAACATGTGGATTGCGGACCCTTTCAAGTCAATGGGTCCACATTGCGATGCGGCATGCACGCGGCCTGTGTCCGTGTTTTGCAGCTCTGCGGTGTGTGGTCTGAAAAACTCTCATGGTCATGTGCATGGGGCCTAAGGGGGGAGCTGTTTGTTTTGTGAAAACCACTTTGATCTATACAGCATATTTGTGATAGCTGTAATAAAAAAACAATCTATATTGGAAAAACCACGCTGTTTTTATTTTTCTTCGAGATTTTTTTTACTTTGGGGTAGAGGAACCTCACCCATCACCACCAATAAGGTTATTTGTAGGTAAGGGCCAATGTATTGTAGGTACTATAGAGATGGATAGTTTACGTGCATACTGAAGCTGCACATTAAATAGCTGTTAGGCTAGTTTCACACTGGCGCTAGAGATCCGGCAGGCTATCCCAGAAAAACAGCCTGCTGGATCTCTCTGGATCCAGCATTGCCGGAAGCTTGAAAGTCTCCGTCTGGCCCTATTAACTATAATGGGGCCGGAAGCTTGAAAGTCTCCGTCCGGCCCCATTAACTATAATGGGGACCAGCAGATCCGGACGCAACCTGGCAAATATAACGAGAATTGCCCGGAAGAAACTGCTGCGTGCAAACAGCTATCTTTCCCACTCCCTCATACACGTTCAGTTGAATATATATGTGTTTTCTGTAGGGAAAAAGTTGCTGCCAGACCCTGGCCCATGGCTTGCATGTTGTTGAAATGCAATGTGTCTGATCCTTCTCTCCCCCAACTTCATCTGTCTGGAGGGAGTGAGGAGCTTCCTTTACACATTAGATTGTAGGCAATAGCCTAAGGTGTATGGTGACTGGCATCTGTACTGGTTTCCAAGTAAAGAAAAAGAAGATTTCAACCTATGCGGAATGTTTCCTTTATTTAGGGTTTTACTTAAATAGCTTTAAGCCAGTGATGGTGAACCTTTTATAGACAGAGTGCCCAAACTGCAACCCAAAACCCACTTATTTATCACAAAGAACCAACACGGCAATTTACCCTGAATACTACAGTCCAATAGAGTATATCTTCCATGTACTTTATCATTTAGCTATAATAGCCTGCCTACATTCAGTGCGCTGTCTGTGCTGGTAATAGCGCGCCCTGCGCTGATGAATGTAAAAATGGGATGTTGCAGCACTCTTTAGTCCTTTTGTCTTGTAGTTGAGTGCACGTCTTCAGGGGCGGTAAATGACCCCTAAAGTGTAGATATCCAAAAATAATTTCAATAAAACAAAAAAAGCGGAGACAGCACGTCCAATGCCAGTGAAATTTTTAATCCGGATGCGACGTTTCGACTCTCACATGAGTCTTCTTCAAGCTTTTTTGTTTTATTGAAATTATTCTGCGATGATGAATGGCAGGAAAAGTCTAAGGCAAATTGGTACACCATAGACTTTTTTCCAGGGTCCAGGTGCCCACAAAGAGGGCTCTGCGTTCCACTTCTACCACCCATGCCATAGTTCGCCACCACTGCTTTAAGACACCCTTTTTTTTCTGGAAAGTAGATCCACACTAATTACAATTTACCTTTATGGATAGAGTTGCCCAAGAAACAGGGATGATATGCATGTAAAGTTGTTGTAAGACTGAAAATGAAAGCAGTGCCGTGCCCATCTACAGGTTTTGAGTGGTATTACCACTCAACCCTTTTCTCTTCAGGGGAGCTGATTTGCAATACTGGACCCAGGTATTGTAGACAGTGTTTCTGTAAGAAAGCAGCCATGTTTTTATAATTCTGTACAGCTACTTCCTTTAAGACTGAGTGCCCTGTTATTTCTTCAGTGGCTTGGTAAATTTGTGAGCATGAAAACTATAATCATGCACCTGGTTGGGAGTTGGGTGCACATTGTATACTAGCCGGTTCATAACCTGCTGTCTAATGGGTTAAAGAGAAACTGTCACCACATAGCTCGCTATGCAACCATCTTAGATGCCAGATGGTAACCCCATTGTAGAGAAATTAGGCTTTTTATTTTATACTAATCAGCCCCTGTGCAACAAGGGCGGTGCTGTTGCACCTCGCTGTGTCTGCTGATCTGCTTCTTTTTCTTTCTCGCCACGCCCCATCAGTGTGACAGAGCCAGGCAGTAAAGACGTACTTATGCCAGACCGCAAAGTTTTCTTGTTCTTCGGGACCCTGTCAACTTCAATTTAGCTATTAAACTTATCCTTTCTAAATCTTTATTGTGTTTCCCCAGTCATATAAATCACAATTAGAATTAAATCTGCTGCCGATTTAACTAACAATCTTTTCTTCACTTCCCGCCATCTATGCAAATGTGCATAAAAGAGTCATATCTTACATCTCTCAGCCGAGAAGAGTCATATCTTCCCTGAGTCAAGCTCCTCAGCTTTTCCTCAGAAATGCCCCATATTGATGTATTCTCGCGCATGCGCATTATTCTTAACATTGAAAACAAGGTTGCTTCGGGATTGGAACACAACCACGTAAGCTATATAGTGGGAACATTCCAGCATGTTGTGGCGTGAAGGGCAGGGGACATACACTGAGCTATCTTATTGGGCTAATAAAAAAGGACAATTGTGCATGCGCGCGATTTCGAGCGAAGATGCACAATATTGGCTATCAAAGTCTAGGGGGAGGGAAATAGGTGCTGATGTAGTGAGGGGAAGGAATTAATTATGCTAAGGAGCATAACGGCAGGAAAGCTTTAGGGGACACGATATATTAGGATATGGGGGTCCAGAAAAGGCTATGGATGGATCGCTTGAAACTCTCATGGTAGACAAGATGTAAGGTACCTTTAGTTTAATATGTAAAATGGTGACAGGTTCCCTTTAAGGATGAGGCATGAGTATGTCTTCACTGCCTGGCTCTGTCAGTCAAAGGGGTGGGGATGCAGCCGAAAGTAAAAAGAAGTGGGGCCTCTGGTGCCGCCCTTATTGCAACCCTGGAACTATGTAGCATAAAATAAAAAGCCTAATTTCTCCACAATGGGGCCCCCGATGGAAATAGAACCAAGGTTAAAATGTATTGACAAGCTGACATCTGGCATGTAAGATGGTTTCATAGCAAGCTATATGGTGACATAAGAAGAACTAGGGTAGCATATTGTGTCTTCTCTGCTGCCTTGAGTACATCTTTGAGTGCTGATCAGACAAGAGTTCTGCTGATGTTGTACCACAGACCAGCCAATAGGTGTCCCTTTCACTTAGTATTCAAACACCTTGTCAGCTTGCATCTTGTAGACAAGTGAGTGCAAGAAATTGGGTTACAGGGTGGGAAAAAGGGTCTAATCTTTTCTTTTCATGCTTTACACATATATTTTGTAGACACCTCAAAATACTGTGTCTTAATTATCAGTGACAGATTTGCAAATTTGATCTGATAAAGGGAGTGTCATCAGAAAATAACCTGTTTAAGGGTCCATTCACACGTCTGCAAAATGGGTCCGCATCCGTTCTGTAATTTGAGTGCAAGAAGGGATGCGTGTAACTATCTTGTTTAGCTAGCAGAAAAATTCCCTCTAATTATTAATCTAAGGCTGCATGGTAACACCCGCAAAGTCTTCTAGCTTTAGTCCTGCATTGGGAGCCCCAGCTTTAGATATGAGCAAATTGACCCAGGAATGGGCAAATATATTCACTCTTTCTACACTTCGGGCCGGGAGATTAGAGATACCACTTTGCTCATCTTTAGTAAAAAAAAAAATTATCATTTGAATTCTATTTTTAATAGGCAAAATGTATTCATTGACCTGAAAAAAGTTTTGATAGATTATGTGCTCTCCTCTGCACATGACCTGGTTCGATTAGTTTTTATTACATTATGTTATTGAAAATTGGTTACGGCTATGAATGCATCGTTTCTAGAAAAGAGTTGTTGATTAGAGAGGAACTGATTTTTTTTGTTTTCTGTGCTCTCCGGAAGCAGCATGTGGGTGATATTACTATGCTCGTGGTCTCCCTACTTTGGTTGCAGATGGAGTTTACAGTGCCCCACCCGTGACCACTTCCCATTTTGTACTCTTTTTTTTCTAACTTGTTTTTTTTCCTGTAATAGACTTTTGCAGTGTGAATGCAGATACATATACTTACTGTATTACTGATGAACTTGACACATTGCAGCCTTCTTCTCGAACCCATGACCTTTTTTATCTTGCTCTCCACTTCTTACATAGTGGATAAACCTTTAAGTTTAAACCTAGATTGGTTCATTTACACGACAGTTAAAGATGGATAAACTGTCAGTTTTTCCATAGCAATTTTGAATCAGTGTGCATCCACTTTCTGTCTAACCGTTTTTAACATCTGATTTGCATCCGCATTTAACATCCGTTAAATACTGATAGATTTCATTGGCTTTTTTTTTTTTAAATCCCAACCCCTGCATTGTCCCCTTTGTGCCCCCAGTATCTATAATGGCTCCCCCTTGTACTCACAAAATCTATAATGCCCGTCTTAGTACACCATCATATATATTATGGCCCCCCCCCCATGCAAATTATAGTCCCCTTTGTTCCCCCATATATATAATGGTCCAACGCTCCCATGTCGACAAAAAATTTATACCTCCCCACAGGCACTCGCAGAAAGGTCTCTTTTACACGAGCGATACGGATTGTCAGGATACGTTCAGGAAAAAATTATGGTTTTGCACGCAAGTTCAATCAGTTTTGTCTGCGACGGCATTCAATATTTCAGTTTCTCCCACAGATGCAGTTTATATGTGTTTTTCAGTCGCAAGAAGAAAAACTGAAAAATAACAATCTACATCTCCTAGCAGCCATCAGTGAAAAATGCATTGCGTCCGGATGCCTTCCGTTTTTCACGCAAGCTCTATTCACTTCTGTGGAGCCAGGGCTGCATGAAAAACGCATAATATAGGATATGCTGCCATTTTTCCTGAAGACAGAGATGATGCGTAAAAAACAACACTTATGTGCACCTATTGAAATGAATGGGTCAGAATTTAGTCCAGATGCGATGCGTGTCAGACGGAAAACTCACTCCTTATTGGAGGCAGCGGGGCCTGATGCTCCCAGCGTGATCATGTAACAGCACAACTCTAGGAGTGTCAGGCACTGCTGTCTCTGCTGCGGAGCGAGTGTTCCCATGCGTGCCTGTAGTGTGGTGAGTATTTTTTCTTTTTTCACATAGTGTACCTGTTATGAATGGCTGTTAGACGGGTGCACTTCGGTCCGCAAAATACAGATAGTGACTGTGTGCATTCCGCCTTTTGCGGAACGAAACCTCCGGCCCTCAATAGACCAGCCATTGCCCTGCGCTGTATCGTGCATGAAATGCTCCAATGCTCATATCAGGGGGGCTGCCTGGGTGAAAATGGGGATATGTCCGGGTTCAGCTCTGAACATGGACAACCCCTTTTAAAGGATTTTTCCGGGATTTCAATACTGATGACCTTTGCTCAGGATAGGCTATCAGAATAAGATCGGGGGTATTCAACTGTATACTACAGAGCCATCTCATTTAAATGAATGGGATGGCGTGTAGTTACATCTGTTTGCCACTGTGCTGTCAACGGCGAGCAGGTAAAAAAAAAAAAAAGTAAGGCTGCGCTTATACGGAACGCTGCCTTCCTTTCAACCAGCTAATCGGTGGGGGTTCCGGGTATAGGACACCACCAATTTGATATTAATGATCTATCCTGAGGATAGGTCATCCATATTGAAATCCCAGAAAACCCTTTTAACGATATCTTTTGTCCTGCTGTAGACTGGGTACAGCAGGGTGGTTTATGCTCCAGCCAGTTCTTTTGCCGTCTGTCACAGGTACTGTGAGGATGGGGAACTAACCTTTTATTTAAAGGGGTTGTGTCAAGTTTTTAAGTTATCCCCTATCCTGTGGATAGGGGATAACTAGCTGTTTGCTGAGGGTCGAACTCTTGGACCACCACCGATCACGAGAACGCACATTCTAATGGAGCGGCAGATGAAGCATGTGCACTCTCACTCCATTCACTGTGGGAGCGCCAGCTATAGTTGGCCGTTGTACTCTGCTGTCTCCAGAACTCCCATAAAGAACAGGAACCCATTCTCGTGATCGGTGGGGGTCCCTGTGGTTGGACCAGTGGCGGATCCAGGGGGGGGCAACGGGGCAATTGCCCCCCCCCCCCCGATATTGTGGCAGGCTGGCAGCACCGGCGGCAGTGACAGGAGATGAACGCTTCCACTGTGGAAGCGTTCATCTCCATAGCGATCTGTGTCGCCGTCCTCTGGACAGCGATACAGATCGCTGTGCAGTGCGGCAGGGGAGGGAGAGGCGTCTCCCTCCCCTGCTCCTCTGATAGGCTGCCGGCCTCGTGCCGACAGCCTATCAGAAGCGGTTCAGGCGGCGCGATGACGTCATCGCGCCGCCTGAGCAGAAGGACAGAAACGGGACACAGGCCGGAAGAGGCCTGCATCCAGCGCTGCAAGGAGGTAAGTAGGGAGGGAGGGGGAAAAGAAGCCTGCACATGATTTTGGGGGAAGGAGCCTGCACATGATTTTGGGGGCAGGGGAGGGGGAAGGAGCCTGCACATGATTTTGGGGGAGGGGGAGGAGTCTGCACATGATTTTGGGGGGAGCCTGCACATGATTTTGGGGGGAGGGGAAGGAGCCTGCACATGATTTTGGGGGGAGGAGCCTGCACATGATTTTGGGGGAGGAGCCTGCACATGATTTTGGGGGAGGAGCCTGCACATGATTTGGGGGGCTGGGGAAAGGAGCCTGCAAATAATTTTGGGGAAGGGGATGGGTGGGGAAAGGAGCCTGCACATGATTGGGGGGACATGATGGGGGGAGAGAGGAGACTCCGGGGGGCACTATGGGGACATTACTGATGTATTTTATACGGGGGTAGTAGGATAATTTGTCCAGAATATGGGAGGATGATGGAAAAGTAGTAACTGAGATTTATTTTGTTGTCAAACTGCAGAGACGAAACCTGACGGTCTGGTCTGAAGGTCTGAAAGGAGAAGATGAGGAAAGAGAACATCTACATCACAGGAGACGTCACTGGATGGAAGAGTTAAGTGGGGCTGTATTTCTGTAGTGATGGGAGCTGGGGCGTATCAATCGCCCAAAGTGCCCCTCCCGAGACCAGGCTCTGGATCCGCCAGTGGGTTGGACCCCCAGCAATCAGTTAGTAATCCCCTATCCACAACTTAAAAAGTTGGCAAAACCCCCTTAAGTTAATTTTAAACTGTTCTAAACGGGCCATAATTTATTTTTGAGTGACGTAATAGGCACACGAAATTCAGAAGTCTATAGCGCTTTGGCATCCATGCGCTTGTACATTGCTGACACGTCACCGGTGTACAAATGTATGGCTTTCGAAGCACTTGAACTTCGAGTGCCTATTAGGTCACTCAAACAGTATAATAAGTGAATAAAGTAAATTACAAAAATGAATTATGGCCCGTATAGAATAGTTGTATATAAAGTTAAATAAAAGGTAAGTTACCCTTTAACTATTTATTGTTCTTAATTGTAATATGAGACTAAATAAGACCTTGGTAAAAGAGGAGATTAATGGAGGAAGGGCTGAGATAGTCTTCGACTTTTTTTCTTTTTGGCACATTTTCTGAGTTTAGTCTTTTCTTTAGTTATACGCTTCCTTTGTCATCCATTGTAATTATGTTATATAGATAACCTAGACACCCTCTACATCAAACTATATTTACAGAAGACATATTGAGACTCATTTACCATACCTCTGTCATTCTTGTTGCCAATAACAACTAATCTGAGCTCAGCTCTCTTTTCCAGAGCAGTTTAAGAAATGAAAATTGAGCTCTGAGTGATTGCAATAATTGCAAGATAGTTTTGATAAACAATTTAGATAATTTTGATGAATGAGGCTCATTGACTATAGTAAAAAAAAAGCAGTCACAGTAAGGCAAGGGCTATAGGGCGACACTGGTCGCGGCCAGGATCACTGAGCAGCGGTGATCTCGTAGAAATTAATGGGATCACCACGGCAGTCGCAAGATCAGCTGTTCAATGCAGACGCTAGAACTACCAATCTGAACGGAGCAGGAAGCACTGCTTCATTCAACGTGTAGTAGCCAGTCCGGGTTACTGCAGCTAACCTTCCATTCAAGTGTGTCATCAGAATAGGCCCATTCCATTCTGCCCATTCCAACACGGCTGGATTTCTTGCGACTGCCACAGCCATCCCATTTATTTCTATGGGATCACCGCTGCTCTGTAATCCTGGCCGCAACAGGTATCGGGTGACCAGTGTCGCCGTGTAGCCCTTGCTAATTGTCAATTACTAGTGAAGGGCGTATAATGGTTGCCAGTCTGATATTGATGACCTATTCTGATGACACACTTGAATGGAAAGTTAGCTGCAGTAACCTGGCATGGCTACTACACGTTGAATGAAGCAGTGCTTCCTGCTCCGTTCAGAGTGGTAGTTCTAGCGGCTGCATTGAACAGTTGATCATGAGAGAGTTTGTCCCCACATATCTGATCTTAATTACCTATCCTGAGGCCAGGTCATCAATATCTGGAGCCCAGAAACCTCCTTTAAAGGGGTTTACCTTTGATGACCTCTCATGATAGGTTATCTATATCAGATCATCATGGGTTTGAAGACAAAGCAGCGCTCGTACGAGCGCTATCTTCTCTGCTCTGTTTACCTGCTGGCAGCAACAATTGCAGTGGTGAGCATGTGTAATTTACAAGTATAGCGTCCCCATTTACTTCTATGGGACTGCTCTGTCTGTTTAAGTGAATACTACAGAGCTCCCCCACAGAAGTGAATGTGGACGCCATACGTGTAATTACACCTGCAATTGCAGTGGCAAGCAGGTAAACAGAGCATAGAAGGCAGTGCTCGTAAGAGTGCTGCCTTCTCTTCAAACAGCTGATCGGCAGTAGTGCGAATAAATAGTAAAAACCCCTTTAAGGAGCATTTGACATTTTTGGATGGCATGCATACGAGCACTGGCATGTACCTTTTGTGTTTGAGGTTGAGCTCAAAATCTGTGGCTTTGCAGTAGCAGACCAACTGATGGTCTACTGTGATGTCTTTTAACTTGTAAGGGGGATTTATGATTTTTCCTGTGTGTGTTTGAGGCTTTCTCTGCCATGGTTCAATAGGAGCACTTAGTGGTTAGGCTTTTGTTAAACTGACCCAATTTTGCATTTTTGTCTTTTCCTCCCGCATTCCAACATCCAGAACTATATTAACTTTCAATTCACATAGCCATCAGAGGACCTATTTTTTGCAGGGCAAGTTTTATTTTTTAATTTTTTTATATATTTTTTCAAAAACTTTTTTTTTTAACTGTAATTCTTATTCCCCTTAGGGAACTTGAAGATGTGATCCTAGTAAGGCTAGTAAGCCCTGTTGCAGGCATTTTCCTGTAGCAGGTCTGGGAGCATTCACAGGACCCTAGGCTACCATAAATTAGATTGGAACCTCACGATTTTGCCTCAGGTTCTCCGATAGGAGCACAGAGGAAACCCCTTCCTCTGTCTAATCTCTCAGATGTTGCAGTTGCTATTGACTGTGGTATCTGAGGGGTTAAAATGCTGAGATTGGCATTATCTTTGATGCTGGCCACTGTCATAAAATATTGGTGTTGATTATAGTTATTTTTTTATTTTATTATTGGGATAACCAAGGCTGTGGAGTTGGTACACCAAAGGTCCGACTCCCAACTTCTCTATTTTATGAGAGTCTGACTCCTTCATAAATGGCCAATAATTATTAATTATAAATTTCCTGTAGTAAAATGGTAATATAGGGCTTTTTCCCACCCTTATATCACTAATCAGGCTGATTAGATAGAACATACAGCAGATTTGCTGGAATACAATCTCTGAACAAATAACAAAATGAACAAATAACTTAAAGGTAAAGTGTCACTTGGAAAACAAATAATGTTGCAAACTTATGACATGGCTGCATTAGGATGAAAGCAGTGAGACTATATAGACCTCTTCTGTACTTGTCAATAACCAGAATGATGTAAAAAATCCTTTTAATTGCCGCTGTGACGGGTCAAAGAGGCTTGAATAAGGCACTTAAAGGGGTATTCCCATATTGAAAAACATGGTTGCAGGGTTCTCTCCGACATTGTTGTCCCAACCTGGGGACACCAGGAGGCCGGAGAAAGCCAAAGCTGCGGGGTTATGCAAATTGGTAACTCCCATTGACTGGAAATTGAGTTGTGCAAATTGCGTAGCCCCGGAAGCTAAGCAAAGAGGCCGGAGAGAGAGCTTGGCGGACATGTTTTTTTCAAAATGGGAATACTCCTTTAAGTGCTCCGGTCCAACTCCTCTCTCGGGTGTGCTACACCATTCTCTCCATCCTCTCCCTTCATGATTGATAGACAGAGCTCTTAGAGCCCTGCTGAAAACCTGTACGTGCACCATCAGTGACCGAGAGATTCAGCTTACTTGTCAGTGACCGCGCAGTAAGAACGGGTCCAGAGTAAGCGAAATCTTTGTCACTTCAGGCACATGCACGGGTTTTCAGCAGGGTTCAGAGAGCGGAAAGAGGCCCTGCATGCCGGGCACTTCAGTGCCTCATTCACGCCTCTTTGACCCTTCACAGTCACAATAAAAAAGAACCTTTGTTGGACAAGTACCATAAAGGTATGGATAGACTCACTGTTTCTGTAGCTATGTAGCCATGTCACCAGTTTTGTAGGTGTTTTCTACATGATGGTTTCCGTTTAAATTCCTGTAAGTAAATATGAAATAACTGTAAAACTTATGCTTTTAATAAGAAGAAATATATGAATTTGTCCTCAAAGTATTGTAAAAAGTATTGCCTTAAGGCTACATGCACACGACCGTTGCCTGCTTCCGCGTCCGCTCCTCCTTGAAATTTTGCGTCCGTCAAAAAAAACGGATGACGGACCGTTTTTTTTTTTGACGGATCCGATTTTTATGGCAGATCCATTGTAAAAATGCCTATCCTTGTCCGCAAACGTGAAAAAAATAGGACATGCACTATTTTTTTGACGGAATGAAAACACGGATCACGGATGCGGAACAAAAACGGTTGACCATCCGCATTTTTTGACGGACCCATTGAAATGAATGGGGAAGCATCCTATCCGTGAAAAAAAACGGAACGGACGCGGAAACAAACAACGGTCGTGTGCATGAGGCCTTAGTCAGATCCTCCTTCATGGATGCCCCGAGAGCAAACAACCTCTCTACTACTCTCTGTTGGTGGCAAAGCAGTGACCACACGGGCAACATCTCTGATAATAAAATAAGAGCCTTAGATTGATAGAACATAAATATATTTTATTCATGTTTATAGTGTCATCTACTTTAACTGTAAAAATCGTGCTGTCGGCACACTTTTCTCTGTACTGAGTGACCAACTTCTAATAAACTCTGGTGCCCAATGCCATAGTTCCAAGATTCTCATTGTCCAACAGCATGTCTACATGTCAGACATAGACCGTCTTAGACCCCTAAGCATTATGTGAAGAGTGGGATTCATGTTTGCCTATTAGATGCTGATCAGCCTTTTCTGCTTCCTGTCCCCAGCAACAAGCTTACAACTCCTTTATTGCAGCCATTGTTGTGGAAAGAGTTTGGTCTGTGTGTGACTTAGTGTAGCAGTCACTGAACCTGTAGGTGTCCCACGGGACCGGGCACCTGCTGAAGGGAAAATGTATATTCATATGTAAATCAAGCATATTTATATAAAGATCAGCTACAACATTAAAACCTTCTGCCTTAAAATTGTGTAGGTCCCCCCACTGGGTAAGAGAAGAGATAAGGAAAAAAATGACCATTTTGATCCTTTTTTCCATTACGCCGTTTGCCATATTGGAATAAAATGCTATATTTTAATACTATGGGCGTTTTCGAACGCAGTGATGCCCATGATGTTTATATTTTTTTGTATTTATGTATTTATTTATTTCTACGTAAAGGGGGGTGATTTAAACTTTTAGACCCATGATTTGAGGACAATTGCTTATTTCTGATGTTGGCCTGCTACCTGCTGGCCAAGATAGAATTACAGCTTCAATATCCTGGGTCTCTTCAGAGAGACTCAGCGTATTGAAATCAATTACCGACATCCTCATAGCCTGTAGAGGATGCCGGTAAGAAGCCCGGAAGTGCGAGATTCTGGGTTTTTCACCCTTTAGATGTCGTAATCACACTTGATCACGGCATCTAAAGGCTTTAATGAACGCGATCAGCATTGTCGGTCGCGGTCATTAGCCGTGGGTCTCTGCTGTCTGAAACCATGATGCCCGCTGCACGCGTGAGCAGGCACCATGTTTGCACTTCGTTCCAGCACTGTACTTGTATGGCGCTGGTGGCGAAGAGGTTAAAGACTTATCCTGAAGATAGGTGATCAATGTCAAAAAACCGGATAACCCCATTAATACATCTTTATAGCAGTAAAATCTTAAAATCCTCTTTACAGATATATTCAAAACATAAAATTCTGCCTGTAGCAAACACTAGAGGGAGCATTGGAGCTTACTGCGTACTGCACTTCTCTTGTTTCCAGTGTAGAACTGTATGATTTAAACTCATACATTCCCCTATTTTTGGCAGCCATCATTTTACCTTTTAAACCTGTATAGGCAGGACATTTACAGAATTGTATAAGAAATTTAATTCACATATATTAAGAAATTAGTCTCCACTGAATTTTTAACCGATTTAGTTAAACAATGTGGTGTTCAAGGGTGTAGACTCAGGGGTTAATTATAGTGTTTCATTCATCACAACTACAGAATAGGAATTGATTTTGAACACGATCCGTTTACGACAAATATTCTTTACCAATATTGTAGTCTCTTGCTTATGAAGGAACGCAAAGTAACTGTAAAAAAAAAATGAAAAATTAAATGTGTCAGTGTTGTATGTGAGCAACAGTGATAACCGTGTGAATAATTGAACAGTCTGTCAGTGCCCTACTAACAAAAGAGTAGAGTCTTAGAGTGCCATCAAGATGGTTCAGTGGTTAACACCTCTCCCTTGAAATTAAGTGTTTAAGTTCCGTTCTCACGTTTTTTGTTTCTTTTTTTTCTTCTCATTCGTGCATATCTGATGGTATTAACGATGTGCCACAGTCACCACCCTCTGCTATTTATCTCTGGCCAAATAGCAGATAAATTTCCATGCAGATCAAAATATGATAATGTTGTAGTGAGTTAACATGATCTTGTTTAGTCAGTAGCACACAACGCAAGGTCATCTTTGAGCACAAAGTTGCATTTTACAGTGTTGCTTGAAAATTTGTGAATCCTTCAGAATTTTTGGAACCAAAACAGAGTTCGGTAAAAGGTTTTTAACAGTAGAAATTAATTTCTGAAGTTATTACCCAAAGTTTCGCGAGACTTCGCAAAGTAATAATTTCAGCTCATAGGAGCCAATACATTCTAATACTGTACAGAGCGCTCGCTCCGTACAGTATTCTAACAAAGTTTTTTGCGAATAGACTTTGGATGTTTAATCCGAAGTCGATTCGCACATCCCTAATTACGATCACCCTGCTTGCACAGTATAGGAAAAAGTGCTAGTCTATGTGCTCTTCTGAGGTTCTGGCCACCAGAGGCCAGTACTTTTTCCTATAGTGTGCAAGCACAGCCACAGCTGCTGGATTACAAGGTAGTCGTAAACCCCTGGATACGAGCAGTGCATAATGTGATAGAAAAATGAATCAAACAAGTAAAGGTGGCAATATGGACAATTACGATACATTAGTAAGTGCCTGATATTAACTTTGTGTACATGACAAGTGCCATTTGCTGAAGTGAGACAACCTCTTTAATGTTCATGAGTCCAGCATCAGGAGGACACTAAACAACAGAGATGTGCATGACAGGATTGCAAGGAGAAAGCCACTGCTCACCAAAAACAACATTGCTGCCCATCTGCATTTTGCTAAAGATCACCTGCTCAAGCCAGAAGGCTATTGGAACATTGTTTTGTGCACTGATAAGACCAAAATAGACATTTTTGGTTTAAAACATGAAGCATTAGGTTTAGAGAAAGGAAAAACTGCAATCCAGCATAAAAACATCATCCCATCTGTGAAACATGTTGGTAGTATCATGGTTTGGGCCTGTTTTTCTGCATCTAGGTCAGGACAGCTTGCCATCATTGATGGAACAATGAATTTTGAATTATACCATCAAATTCTAAAGGAAAATGTCAGGATATCTGTCTGTGAACTGAATCTCAAGAGAATATGGGTCATGCAGCAAGATATGGATCATAAGAGATGAGCAAATTTTAAAAAAATTCGATTAGTCCGGTTCGCCGAATTTTTCAGAAAAATTTGCTTCAATCAGAATTTATTTCTGGCGAACCGCGTTGAAAAAAGGCTATTTCCGGGCTGCATAGAGCCTTTATAGGGGTGTAGAACACTGTGACTTGCAGTAACACGCATAGGGAGTCTGCTGTGGTAGTGAAATAAAACTGTGAGTCAGTATGACGTGCAAATGACAGGGGTCGCTCTTAGAATCACTGCATACTTCACTTTTTTTGGCAGTCACTGGGCCAAAACTGACCAAATAACTAAAGTATCAACTCAGCCCTACAGGTTGATGTTAGCGTCAAGAAGAAGCGCAGTCCTTTTACACCCTCGTCAGCTGATTCCACATAGATGTCTACAGAACCTGTTCTATTAAACGCTTATACAAGTAAAGCTCCCCTGACAGAGTGGAGAGGGTGTCAGCAGTAAGTTTGTGTTGACGTCACTGATTAATTTGCCCGTCCTCTGATCCGTCAGAACAATAACCCAAAAAAACGGATGCTGTCTGTGGAGCATACGCCTTCACTCGGTCAGCATGCCAAAAAAAACAGGATGCATGTCTTCTGTGTTTTGTACCCACTCGTGCTTTTGGCTACCAAATCATTAGCCAATTCTGATGGGACCATACAGGCCTTACAGCTGCTACACAGACAGGATCTGCTGTGCGTCTCATTTTTCCTTGCTTCTGACAGATCAGAAGAACGGTCAAATAAATGACAATGTCAGCCAGGCCGAAAGCCAAAATAGTGGACCAGTCATGAAGTGGGGAGGGTGGGATCAGCATGAGAATTCCACAGATTGGACCTATGACATAGTGGTGAGGTGGAAGCAGCATGAGGAGACCACAGAGCTGCACAATTACATAGTCTGGAGGTGGCAGCAGCAGCATCAGGAGGAGGCCACAGACTGGTGCAATGACATAGTCTGGAGGTGGCAGCAGCATGAGAAGACCACAGAGCGGCACAATGACATAGTCTGGAGGTGGCAGCAGAATCAGGAGGCCACAGAGTGGCACAAGGACCGAGTCTGGAGGTGGCAGCAGCAGCATCAGGAGGAGGCCACAGAGTGGCACAATGACCAAGTGTGGAGGTGGCAGCAGCATGAGAAGACCACAGAGTGGCACAATGACCGAGTCTTGAGGTGGCAGCAGCATCAGGATACCACAGAGTGGCAAGGTGACATAGTGTGGAGCTGGCAGCATCAGGAGACCGCAAAATGTCAAGGTGACATAGTGTGGAGATGACAGCAGCAGCAGGAGACCACAAAATGGCAAGGTGACATAGTGGAGATGGCAGCATCAGGATAGCACATAGTGGCAAGGTGAGATAGTGTGGAGATGGCAGCAGCATCAGGAGACCACAAAATAGCAAGGTGACATAGTGTGAAGATGGCAGCTGCATCAGGATAACACAGAGTGGCAAGGTGACATAGTGTGGAGATGGCAGGAGCATCAGGATAGCACAAAGTGACCCGGAGACAGAGTGGGGCGGTGGTTGGCAATTCCAGTACCCGCTTACGAAGGTGGTTGAAAGAAGGAGCACTTGGCATCAGGCGGGTGGCAGCATCAGAGTAGTAGCTGAGGTAGGTAGCCAGAAGAAACCGGTCTCTTTTTTTTTTTAAGGATTGGGTGAGGCGGCATGGATGATCTAATTAGATTTATCAGGAATTGGTGGGTGGAAATCCTGGCTGATCCACGCCTGATTCCATCTTAACAAAGGTCAGTCTCTCCACATTTTGAGTGGACAGGCGAGTTCTCCTTGGGGTCACTATGGCCCCCGCCGCACTAAACACCCTCTCTTATGTCACACTTGGGGTTGGGCAGGACAGCTTTTCTCGGGCAAATTCGGCCAGTTACGGCCACAAATCCAGTTTGGCTGCCCAGTAGTCCAGCGGATCTTCAATGTGGGTTGGCAGGGTGCTGTCCAAGTATGCCACCACCTGCTGGTTCAGGTCCTGGTCCAGGTCTACCTGCTGCTGTTGAGTAGCTTCCTCACTATGCTGGTGAAGAAAGCTACTCATCAGCAACTGTAGACATGGCTGCTGCTAATAGAGCTGGTACTGCTCCTGCGAACCCACCCCTTTCTAGCAGCCATGGCAGAGGAACGTGAACGCAGAGGGCCCCCAGCCCCCCCCGACCACCCCCCCCCCCCGGTCAGACCTGCGAGAGGAGGGAAGATGGTGCATATAGGCAGCGGCCAACTGACTACATAGGATGTCTCTGTAGTAGTTCAGTTTGTCCTCCCTCTCAGTGGGTGTAAAAAAGGCCACCATTCTGGACCGGTAGCGAGGGTCCAACAAGGTGGAGAGCCAGGTGTCACCCCTCTGCCGAAGTAAGCATGCAGCGCGCCATTTGTGCAAGTGACTGGGAGGGACTCCCTGCTTCCATCCCCACTGCATATTGCCACGGTGTGCCTGGGTCCTCTGTCTCGTCTTCCTCATCGCCCTGTAGCTCCTCTGGCTGCTCCTGCTCCTCCTCTCCTGTCAGCTGAGTAGAAAAAACACCCATTTTGCTATACATTGCCTGTGCTCCAATGTCCTCCTCCCCCTCCTCCTCCTCTTCCAGTTCAGCCCCCACAGGGCTCATGTGGCCATAAAATCTAGATGCCATGTCTCCAGTCCCCTGACCAGCCATTGTTACCACTATTTGTTCCAGGACATAAAGCAGTGGAATGATGTCGTTCATCCCGTAGTCCTGGCAACTGACAAATAACATAGCGTCCTCAAAGGGCCTGAGCAAACGGCAGGTGTCACGCATGAGCTGCCACTGGCTGACATCGAAGTTACACAGGCGAGTACTTCTTTCCACTTGCATCATCAAGAAATCGTTCATGGCTTTTCTCTGTTCGTATAGTCGGTCCAACCAGGTGGAAACGTCGCATATCAGTCTATGTTGGGGGATGCCGTTCTGCCGCTGCAACTCAAGGAGGGTGTGCTTTGTGGTGTACGAGTGGCTGAAGTGCATTCAAAGTTTCCTGGCCATTTTTAGGATGTCTTGCAAATGTGTGGAAGACTTTAGGAACCCCTTGACAACCAGATTGAACATGTGTGCCATGCAGGGTGCATGGCTCAGCCTACTTGACGCAGCGCCGACACAATGTTCTTCCCGTTGTTGGTCACCATGGTTCCGATTTTCAGTTGTCGCGGAGAAAGCCAGGATTCGATTTCTTGATGAATCACACGGAGCAGTTCCTCCCCTGTGTGACTCCGTTCATCCAGGCAAACGAGGTGCAGAACAGAATGACACCGCCGTGCCCTGCACATGTGGTATGCTGGAGGGACACTATGACTTGTCTTTATTATCATCGAGTAGTGTCTGCACGTGACCGATGTCCTCCTCAACGGCCTCTGGGTCAAGAGCCTGACCGCTTACAACACCAGCTCCCACGCCACTCTCCTCATCACTACTTGTCCGCCTAGCAGAGGAAGCGGCGGATGTCTCCTCCAGATTGGGCAGTAGCTGCTGACTGTACTTTAGTAGTTCTTCCTTGCTGAAAAGTGTAGACGAGCCTACATCATATACTACTTTTTGCGGTGAGGGAACAGAAAAGGACAGGCAGGTTGAGGACAGGTGAGGGCTCAGGGCCTGCTCCTGGGCCATGCCAACTAAGGTTTGTGTCTGACGAACATGTTGGCTGTTAGTGTCTGATGTCACTTGGGATGAAGTGGATGACCGAGTTAACTAATCAAGAACCGCTGGGTTGCTGGTCAAGACACGACCGCTAGATGACACCGGGAGCTCAGGCCTCTCGCTGTGACTCCTGCTGAACAAAATAAATTAAAAGCAAATTTAAAGACCCCTAAAAGCAACAAATATATTTTTCTTGTAGTACAGAAATACGTCAGTTAACGCTTTTAACCTCAAAAAACTGCAGAAGTGAACTGCATATATATTTTTCTTTTTGTAATGAAATGGGCAACTAAACGTTTTTACCGCAAATAACGGCAACAGAGAACTGCGTATATATTTTTCTTGTAGTACAGAAATACGTCACTAAACACTTTTAACCCCAAATAACTGCAAAAGTGAACTGCATATATATATTTTTATTTTTGTTATGAAATAGGCCCCTAAACGCTTTTACCGCAAATAACGGCAACAGTGAACAGCCTATATATTTTTCTTAGTAGTACAGAAATACGTCACTAAACGCTTTTAACCCTAAATAACTGCAACAGTGAACCATGTATATTTTATTTTAGTACTGAAATGTGCCACTAAACACTTTCACCACATTACTGCAGAAGTAAACTGCTTATATATTTTTCTTTTTCCACAGATATAAGCCACTAAAGGCTGTCCCTAGCGCCTTCTGACGTCTCTCCCTGCACTAAGATTCCTCCCTATCCTTTCCCTGCACTGCATCATTTTTTCAGTTTTTTTCTTCACAATTAGCTTTTTCCAATTGCTGTCCCTAGAGCCTTCTCACGTCTGTCCCTGCACTCAGAACGCTGGTAAATGGTAGAATCTAAAATGGCTGCCGTATTTATAGGGCTGTGACATCACAGGGCTGGCTGACTGCTGATTGGCTGCATGCATGCATGTGAATCTTGGTGATCCCGCCTTCCCAGAGTTCCTTGCCCCATGTCTTCAGTCCTCACACATGTGGCCACCATTTTAGGAAAAATTGCGATTCGTTACCACAAAGCGCGAGGAAATTTGCATTCGTTGCAAATCGAATTTTTCCTGAAATTCAGATCAAATTCCACTTCGTCTGATTTGATACGCTCATCTCTAACCATAAGCACACAAGTTGTACTATCAAAGAATGGTTAGTGAAGAATAAAGTTAAAGGGAACCTGTCATGTTGAACATGGTTTCTGAGCTGAAGGCAATATGTTATAGAGCAGAAGGAAGTGAGTTTATGGGAAAAGATTCAGTATCAATTTAATTTCATTCCTACTCATTCTGGGCTTTGAAGTCAAGAAGGCGGTCCTATCTGCTTGACAGCTATCTCTACATACACAGTCATAGAAGGAAGGCTGTCAATTGGTACAGGAAGGAGGAGACTGCTCTGTCTCTCAATGGGCGTTTCCTTCTCCACGGCTGTAGCACGGTCCAATCACAGCGGAGAGTGTCACAGCCAGGGACAAAAAAAAAACTCACCTTCTCCCTGGCTGTGACGCTCTCTGCTGTGATTGAACTGTGCTACAGCCAGGGAGAAGGAGACGCCCATTGAGAAACAGGGCAGTCTCCTCCTCCCTGTAACGATGCTATTCATTAGCATACCGGCTGGGAAAACTGCAGGGGCACAGCAGGCGAACGGAGTGGCACCCAGACAAACTAGGAAGCAATATTACATCCGTGCACAGTGCCCTACATAACCTGCTAGTTATTTTATAATGTCTGGACCCATAAAAGGTCATCTTTAAGCTACTTGTTAAAGAACAGCAAGTTGTGCAAAAAGTACTGAAACATGAAACAGTTGGACATGTGCATTCAAAAGTTTAGAGAAGGTCAAATTAGGTTCATATATATATATATTTCCACTGTGAAAATTGAAAATTACAAGGTAGTTAATGTCACAAAAACATCCTCTTGTTGCCTTTTTAGCAAAAAAAATGATCAGTTAAAAAAATTAAAAAAAACATAGTGTGACTATAGCTGTGGTTTTCTGCAGATGCTTTTTGTTTCCAAGCTTATTGCTCTGGTTCACTTATGCAGTGCTGGGAATTCAGATACATTTTTGCAAAAGGTGTGATTTTCATATAAGCTGTGGTAATAAACTGTTGAGCCAGCCAACACCAGGTCAGATGCCACATGTACAAAGTGTGCCACTCTGCTAAACAACTGCCTCTACAATAGAGATCTCTCTCGCTCTAATATAGAAAGCTGAGTGTATGTGTGTATGTCCGCTAAAGGAATCCGCACCGTCACATTTACAATCACAAAATTTGGTACACAGGTACATCAAGTGTGCGGGAAGGTTCTAGATCGGGTCTCAACTCTCTAGGATGTACTGTTCCTGAGATATTCCCCAAAAATGCAAATATGGCACATCACATGACCTACATTAGCCAATAGAAGCCTGCAGGTCTTTCTCTTCATATCCCGACTGCCATACACAGTCACATTTCCCTTATCAGCCAATAGAAGCTCGCAGGTCCTTAGTCTCCACATACACAGAGTTTTACACCAGGTTTCCATAACAATCCGGCCATTTTTCTTCACTGCTGTAGGTCAGTTTTAAAGGGGCAGGGTGCTGTGGATGACACTGTTAAGGGAGTGGAGTGCTGTGGAGGTCCTGCTAAGCCACGCCCCCAAACTGGTTAGGTCACGCCCCCTTCCACTTTGCAGCCAACAGGTATTGAAAAAATGAAGGTAAAAATCAAACTCTGTCAGCTGCAGGCATGGAAGGGAGGGTGACCTTCTCCCTGCAGCTCATGCTCAGACAGCACAGTGTGCTGTCTGAGAGTGAGCTGTTCAAAAGGACATCTCTGTGTCCGTCCAGGCCCTGCACTGGATGGAGAACAAGGAGTCTGAAAGCCGGCCTAAAACCGGACCTCTGGCCACCCTAGGGGCAGGCTGCTGTGGAGGTCAGTGTTAAGCGGCAGATTGCTGTAGAGGCCACTGTTAAGGGTGCGGGGTGTTGTGGAAATTACTGTTAAGGAGATGGGGTACTGTGAAGGTCACTAATAAGGGGACAGCCGCTGTGGAGGTCACTGTTAAAGGGGAGGGCACTGTGGAGGTCTCTGTTAAGTGGACAGGAAACGGTGGAGGTCACAGTTAAGGGGACGGTCCGCTATGGAGGTTATTGTTAAGGGACTGGGTGCTGTAGAGGTCGCTGTTAGGGTCTATTCACACGTCTGTAATTTGGGTCCGCATTTTCGGGATCTGTTTTTTCAAGATCCGCAATTCCGTTCCTGAAAAAATAGAACATGTCCTATTGCGGACAAGAAAAGGCATTTTCTATTATAGTGCTGGCTTTGTGCAGTCCGCAAATTGCAGATCGCACATTGCCGGTGTCCATGTTTTTGGAAGTCACATTTTGAGGGAACGAAGCTATGTAGAGGTCACTGTTAAAGGGGCAGAGTACAGTGGAGGTCACTATTAAGGGAGTGAGGTACTGTGGCAGTCACTGTTAAGGGGGCGGGGCCCTGTGGAGGTCACTGTCAAGGGGGTGGGATGCTGTGCTGTGGAACTCGCTGTTAAAGGGGCAGGCTGCTGTAAAGGTCAAAGTTAAGAGGGTGGGCTGCTGTGGAGGTTCTATTTTAAGGAGACTAGGCACTGTGGGGGGGGGGGGCTATCAGTGTTGAGGGGTGGGCTGCTGTGGATGTCCCATTTTAAGGAGGCAGGGCACTGGGGGGGGGGAAGTCAGTGTTAAGGGGTGGGTGGCTGTGGAGGTCACTGTAGATGTCACTGTTATAGTGGATACTGTCTATATCTTTTCGACACACAAACATTAAATGAAATAGATTAAATATACCGTACGAAGCCGAGTCATTCAGCTAGTATATATATATATATATATATATATATATATATATATAATGTAAATACACACATTAAATGAGCAGTTTTGTTTTACTGACATTTTTCCCAAATTCCAGATAAAACTATTGTATTTTAGAGCATCTTGTCATTTTCTAAAAATAGGTCAAAAAAACAAAACAGCTGCGATAATATCAGGCCTCAAATAATGCTTAGAAAACAAGTTCACGTTCATTTTTAAACACAGTACTAATATTTAAGCTTATGTGGAGTCCAGAAATCAATATTTCCCCGAACAACCTTAATTCTTAATCACGGCTTTCATATGCCTTGGCATGCTTTCCACCAGTCTTTCACATTGCTGTTGGGTAATGTTATGCCACTCCAGGCACAGGGATTCAAGCAGCCCAGCTTTGATTGGTGACAAAAGACATTTTTTTCTATCTTTCAGCTACTTCAGCCTTGCCTCTAGAAAGCTTTTTTTGAACCGTTCTTATCGTGGATTTCACCTCAGTTCCCGCTTGCCATTCTTTATGTAGGTCACTTGATGTCATCCTACAGCTGTTAAGTCAGATTCTAATGAGGTGGCAGTCATCTTGGTCAGTAGACGTAGTCGTTTCCACCCGCTGCCAGTCTATAGCTTTGTTGTCCCCAATGATGGCTGCCATACATATGGGGAGATGCTGATGAAGAAAAAATTGGAGTGGTCTCTTATTTTTTTGTATGTATGTATGTATACAAGAACTGACAAACATAAAAAACAAAGGAACTTACAAGATATCCACACCTCTGTCGTCTCTCTGACTAGCCAGTTCACACAGCATTTTTAGAGTAGACAGGAAGACAGACTGTGTGTTCATTCCTATGGGAGCCTCAGTGTTAATCTCATAGGAATAAATAGAGAGCCTGGTCCACTCCAAAGAAGTTGTGCAAATCCACTAGTCATAGTGGCGGCCACATAGGGCAACGACAGAGGGAAACACAGCATATAATTGTACAACTTAAGAGTCAGTAGGCTCAATCATCGCCCTACCCATTGTCTTATGTACTGAGTTACATGGAAACAATGACTAAAGGTTGTTCTCTTTCCAGTTGGCCCTAAAATAATAATTGGTGTCCAAAGGAGCGTTGGTGTGCTGCCCCTTTATTCAGTCCCTATGGTACTGTTGACGATAGCCAAGCACACAGTACTCTTCTATCTCCATCAGTCTGAGTAGCAGCTTGTATGTTACATTCGAAATGTGGACATGCGAATCCCATTCCTCTTACTGCTGTGGAACTCTTCCCAGCTATCTCAAATCCTGTGGTTAGGTAATAAGCTGTGATTGTATGGCAACCCCTTTATCCAACTACCTGTGATTTTCTGCATCCATAGGACAGTTTAATGGTAAATCAACGTAGAATGATAAAGTGATAAAAGCCAATTCACATCTTCCTCCAAGGATTGGCAGTTTGTCTGTCTACTAATCTGTCAGTCATTTGCTTCACTACCTGTGCTGTCAGTCGTTTTGCTCATTTTTAGAAGCTGTTGGAAATATTACCATTTTATAAAGCACTGAAGGGATGGCCGTTTCATCCTGGCATATACTGTAATCAAGATGGTTATTTACTTTGTTATATCAGCCTTTATAAATGACTGCCTGTTACCTCTGTTATGCATCTGATAATAATTAAAAAAAAACTTCATACTTCTGCCTTTCTGTCTCCAGGTAAGAATACTCCGGTCAGTCAGCTGAGTTCAACACATTTTCAGAAGTCCAGTGATCCCTTCCAGCCATTTGGGACAGAACCAGGAGATCCTTTTCAGAGCAGAAAGGCGTTTACGGACCCCTTCAGTGGGAAAGACCCATTTGCCACCTCACAACCAGGGAAGCACTCTAAGGGAACATCTGCTGGGTTTGCAAACTTTGGCTCTGTAAGTTGAATCTCCTCTCCCCTCGTATAAAGAAGCCTTGGTTCCCATTAATTAATCCGTAGCCCAGTAAAATGCTGCTGATCCCTCTACTGTATTGGGACAGATGCAAAACTGTGAAGATCTGAACCAATAATCCTTACACGCCTTGCTCTGTATTATCAACCTGTTGTCAAACCATTTTCATTTACCTAATGTATTAGTGTTGGTGTGTTCTGGTTACTGATGGTCTGGAAAACGAATACATTCTTTGTAAAGTCTCTGGATCAACAAGTGTTTTGTTTTACATTGTTGCTTTTAATGTGTTTTTCATCATTGGGCCAAGTTGTAGAGTAGGCTTGCCTAAAGGAGGGACGCAATACAGCAAAGGCTAATAATGGTTGGGTTAAGAGGAACACCACTTTTACATCTGCTTATTTAACACTTGTTCTGGTTGCTTCAAATCTGTACACTCTGGAAGTGGATTTCTTAGTACATTCTGCAGTGATGTGATGTAGGACCAGTCTGCAGTCTGTACAGCATTGCCATAGCTATGTTCTGAATGCATATGCTACAGGATTTTACGTTTTGTCTCCCAGCAGATAGGCCATGTATCGTCTGGGTAGTTGTATTTTAACTGCCTATCTAGCCCATGAAAGTGTAACTTACACTAAGGGTACGTCCACATGGGGGAAAAACAAATCGGTTGCGGATTTCTCCTAAGCCTGCGTCCTTTTCAGGCGGATTTCAGACGGTGAGATTCCAAAGATTGATATCTACTCTGAAAATCTGCAGAAAGAATTTACGTGCTGTGGATGTAAAATATGCACCATAGGTCAATTTCTGCATGGGTGTTTTTCCACAGCATGCTTTGCTGCTAGTGTAATATGCTGCAGATTTTCTTCCCGCAAACCGGTCGCCATACGTGTGGACGTATCTGCAGGGGTTACATTTTTATCAATTTGTTAAAGTGCTCTGGCAAGCATATCCTCAAACATTGAGCATAAAGCTGTAAATGAGGCTGCTTGGACAGTCTGGTCACTTTGCTCTTAATCTCTGTCCTTTTGTTTCTTTTTCTTTTTTTGGTCCTTGAGAGCTTGTGAATGTAAGCGTGGGTATGTATGCAAAAGCGGCCTTGTCAGCTTATTTGTTCTGTACATTTTCGAAGTGAAAATAGTGCCGAGTCTGTTTGCTGAATCTATCACAGTAGAAAGGAATTAAACATAAAATATGTGCAAAAACTTGGGTATCCTGTCAGTCAGTACTTACCCTTTGGTAGAAGATGTTTCATGTAGCTAGCCTTTGCGTGCTGTGCATTTTAGCGTAGAAATTTCTGCAACGAATGGGGTTGTTCTGGAGGCAAGCATGTGGAATTCTGCCAAAACCATTTCAATGATTGGAGAACTCTTTGGCTTTTTTGCATGCACAGCATGTTTGAGCAAGGATGTTTAGTAATTTGATCAGGAGACTGTGGAGGATGTCCTAAAACCTCATGTTTTTAAAAAAATTACAGTTTCACCCTATGGACAAGCCACACCCACTCTTGCAACCAATGGCCACATGATTTTGTGGTAACATCCTGCGGCCATTGGTTGCCAGTTGGTTGGCGTGGACTCGTCATGGGATGGGATGGTATCCTTAGGGTACAGCCACGCGGTCAGGTTTTTGATGCAGTTTTGGAAGCCAAGACCAGGAGTGACTTAAAAAATAGCAGGAGAAGTTGTGCCTGTCCTTAATGCTTTCTCTTTGTCCAGACTTCTTTATTGAAGTCTGTAAATGTCTACACAAACACCTGCACTGTTTTTTTTTTTTTTTTTTTACAGCTTGTAAAACACAGCATAATTGACATTGAATCCACTGGTGTTGATACACAGGCCCTTGAACATGCCAATTTTGATGTTTTGTTGTTTTCAGTATGATAAATTCAGCAAATAAACTCTAATGGTGCATTGACATTTGCAGGAATATAGCATTTTAGAATTATGTTCCCTGCAAAGGTTTTCTTAGCTTTTATTCACATTCAAAATCAACAGAACATGTTATTCGACAAGGGATGTTCAAACTTTTGCTATATATATATATATATATATATATATATATATATATATATAAAGAAAAAAAACTCAGCACTTAAATGGTCAAAAATGTGAGATCCTTTGTGCCCCCGTGCGACGTTTTGGTCCGCTTACTTGGACCATTCTCAAGCTTGAGAATGGTCCCAGTAAGCAGACCGAAACATCGCACAGGTGAATAAAGAATCTCACATTTTTCACCATCTGGAAGTGCTGCAGTTTTTTCTTTATCTATACAACTGTGGTCGAGTTTGTACTGCTGGCACTCCTCTTTAATATCAAGGTGTTCTGCCCTGGATTTGCTTTTCTTTGTGTTTTATATTTATATAATATATATATATATATATATATATATACATACATAGTAAAATTTCTATAGTACAGCAATCTGGAATCTTGCCAGACTGGTGCTGTCATATTGATCAGAGCTGTTACATACTTAATACATATGTTATCTCTTTATGCTTTTCTAGCTATAAATATATATGTCCTTAATTCTTTCCTATGTCTGCTTGCCAGTAAGGAATGTTTGAGAAACATTTGCTTATCAGGTCCTATTTCTGCAGGAATAAATACATTTTACTGTGTGTGTGTATATATATATATATATATATATATATATATATATATATATTATTTTTTATTAATTTTTTTATGAAAAATGGAGTTAATATAAATGTTTTAGTTTAATGTACTTGCCTGTTCCTGTTCTAGCAATGCATTTACCCTCTTACTAATATGTATTAAGAAAAGCCATGTCATACCTGAAGGAAAACTCAGCAATAACGCAACCTATAGACTGGTAAGAGAGGAATGGGTGTTTAGACCACTATTTCCAGGATGCTAAATCATTCCTTTTCTTCTGACCCCGGTTGCTATGTTAACCAGCTTGCAATTTGCATCTCTTGCTGCTCAGACTTTCACTGTTTCTTGCATGTCTGCTTTTGCTATGTTGTATTTATGTATACAATAAGAATTTGTGTGTTTTTTCAATAAATGGAAACATCTTCAGCATTCCCCTCCCTTTGTGTATTCCTCTGTGGGTCACTTAATGTTTCTACCGTTACATGTAGCCTGACAATGCAGAATCCAGACAGAAAACAGGTTAGTGTATGTTCCAATGGTTGCAAACAAAATCATAAACTCAAAATGACTGGATTTTATTTTGTGGTCTAAGGTAAGGTAACACACCTTACAGCGTTAGTGATGAAATGCGCCTCGTTGGACGCAGTGAGGTGGTTAGATTAGCCATTTTTGGACTTTTAAGGTGAACCTGTCACTATAACAGACCTCGATATGATGCCTAAGGGTATGGCTGCAGCAGCGAAATGTGTACAAAATGGTGTGGATCTTGTTCTGAAAGTAATCAAGGAAATTTTGTGGATTTGCCACAGATTTTACCTTTTGGATTGCAAATGGGGTGAAATCAGCTACAGAAATCCACAACATAAATTGACACGCTGCAGATTTAAAATGTAATCCTCATGTAAAGTTATTCACTAATTTTCTTGTAGAAAATGACCACATGCATATACCATTTGGATGAGATTTATGAAAATCACATCCACTTTGCTGCTACTGTAAATGCTATACTCCACGTGTGACCATACCCTCCAAGTTGTACTAGTAGGTACTATTACACTCATTAAGCTTCCACTGTCTGAAGAGTCACATAGACACATAATCCCACACCTTTTTCAGAGATGCTAACTAGCTAAGGCTAGTTTCACATATGCAGCAGAGCCTCTGTCACGCTGTTCTGGTAGAGAACAGCCAGCGGAGTTCTCCAGATCTGGCATTGCCGAATACTGCCAGCTGTCTGCCGGAACCCATGGACTATAATGGGATCTGGCAGCTACCCCCCAAATATGCTGGGAATCGGCCAGATTCTCTGTGATATTGTCCCCAAGTGTATAGAATTACTGGGGCAAACAATCCATAGCGTTCTCCTTTAATATGCATGTGGTGTTTGCTTCACTTCTGAAACCCTGAAAGACAGATGCAAGGTAAGAATAAGGAATTTGTTCTGATTCGATCTTTATGCCAAGATTTCAGAATTGAAAAGTATTTGTCTTAAAGGAAGACTACCATCAAGAATAGTATCACAAATTAATACCCTGAATGTGAATATTCCATGTAACAGATGAATAGTTTTCTGGATATATTCTTGATATATATCCATGTATTCTACTTCCTGTCGTGGCTCTTTCATTTCCTCCTTTGTTTGGACTTTTAGCACTTGACTTTCTCAGTAAAACCATTCACTCTGACCAGGGAGAGCCCCCTTTAGTGACTCCGAGCATTACACTAAGTTCAGTGCTCTTCAGTGGGCACCTTTATCCAGGCCTATCAAGAGAATAGTGCTGTCATTCTAATTTTACTAATCTATTATTATACTAGCAGATAACATCTTCCCTCACAGAAGCAGGAAACTGACAGTGGTTTCTCTACCTAGATATGCGTTCTCTCTCTCTCTCTGCTGAATGCTACAGTTCAATATTTTGTATTTCATTTTCAGTGGTACACCACTGCCAAAATGAACAAGGAGAGCAGCCAAAAATTCTAAAACAAATTTTCAATTTTCTATGAATATTAAGTAAAAAAATAATAACCACTTTTTGACAGTCATTTTAAACACAAACTTTCAAAGACTGTAGTATTGATGATTTTAAAATATCACTGTTTCTTATGTTAGTTACTTCAAAGCATTGTAATGGTCTTTGGTGGAAAGGAAGCCGTTAAATCTCAGGCATTCCAAAATATTCCTTATCCTTTGCTATGCTTACTTGCAGCTGCTTCCTTCAAGACCCCAGCTTCCTACCCGAAACTCAATTTCCTTTTCCTCCTCTGAATACAATTGAAATTTTGTCTTCCTTTGGTCTCCATTTTGAGGCTTAGATTGAAAGGAGAAAGTAAGATGACACAATAAAAGCAACCTACCAAACCACTGAGATTTGGATTTCATCACATTCTTTACTCAAGTTGCTGTATTAGCAAATCTTGCTATATGATTGATCTTGTGTAAATCAGTCTCTCAGAGAAGACTGTGGTAATAGTCTATGGCAATCAAAACGTGCATGAGTTTCATACTTCCAATACAGTTTAGAAAATAGTGGGAACAAGGGTATTATTTTATACATGCCCCAGTCTATTCTGTGGAAGCAGTCTCAAATCTGAATGCACACATCTGCTGCCATATTGGACATCACTTTTGACTTTAAGATGGATCATCCTACAAGTATTTTTGCACCCAAACCCTTACATGGATCTGATAACTGAGCATAGACCACAGTTCAGTAGAACTATGGCAAAAGATTAAAACTTGTAGCTGCATAATGGCTGTCTGTAACTGACCTAACAGACTATTCCTTTATCCAACAGATGAGCAAATTTACCTCTGTCATCAGTTACACTTCTCAGAGGCAGGAGGGTGTCTTTCAAAGATGGACAGCACTGAATACCAGTTTGATATGTATATGCATTAGACTTTGTTTGCACTGGCTTCACAGCTTTAATTTAATAGGGAATCCGAAAGAAGGTCTGAAAAAAAAATCTGGGAAAAAATGGTGCTCACATGGAATAAAAAAAAAAATGTGAGTCCTTACTGAGATATAACTGAAGGTGATCACGCTCTATGCCAGAGCAAGCTCTATAAGGCTGCTGCCACACGTCACAGGAGTGCTGCATTTTGTATACAATAGGGAATAAAACGCATCAAAATGTCTGGCGTTTTTGCAACATTTCCTTACAGCAAGGAAAAAGAATAAAATCGCACAATGCAAACTCAAATTACATTAATATAAAATTGAATTAATGTAATTCGAGTTTGCATTGTGTGATTTGATTTTTCTCCTTTGCTGTAAGAAAATGTAGAATAAACACAAATTGTCGCAAAAACTCCTGACATTTTGATGCGTTTTTTTTTTGTCCAAAATGCAATGAAATGTTGGTCATTTCATTGAAGTTCTAAGTAATGCAGCTGAAACACAGATATGGCGTTGCCTAGTGTTTTAGTGTTTTTGGGGGTTTTTTGCCACAAGGTGTGGCATCATCCAAGATGTAGCAGGTTATAATCAACAAGTGAGAGATATAATGTAGCGGTAGTACATGGCGTCACTAGCAAGAAACAGCTAGATAAAATGCTGCACAATACTGCACAATATCTACTGATGTTGGTCTCCTCTTTGGTGTATGTATCCAGTTTGTAGTGCTAAACAGGCTAGCAAATATCGAATGTCCACATATGTAGTAAATCTAAATGATGTCCCATAGATTGTATCGGATATGCCCCAGCCAGTGGTATGGATAGTAGGTCTCTCCAACTGAACCATTGTACTGTCTAGCCTTAAAATGTAACTGTTGTTTTAGTTTATTATTAATCAGAAGGTTATAGAGTTCGAGCACTCGCATACAGGCAAAAGGACGAATGTCATAGATATAGATAAAACATTTAATAAATGCCAAAATAATACAATGCAATAAAAAAGCTCAAGCAGGATTAATAAATAGCAACAAAAAATAAAACTCCAGTTGGGAGGGGAACTAAATCATAAAAGTCTGCTCAATATGTGTAGGCAAATCCCTAGGAAAATGATAAAATGTCCTGAAAACGGTGAATGAAGTCTAATGGAACTTTAAACAAGCCAATACATATAGAACACCATGGATGTACACATTAGTTCTAAAGCAGCCTACCAGACCCACAGCAGTAATTAAATCCAGAGTTCGACAGGTGTGGTGCGGCAATGTAACCCACACGCCGAGGCGTCCCACGGCTACGTGAGACCGACACCACTTGTTACCTGTCCCGAGGTCTTCAGGTGAAAGTCCCGTCCTCACAGTAGATGGAATGTCCTGCTGTTACGGGCCCAAACGAAAACCACACCAAACGAAGGCAGGAAACCAGAATGGGTTTAATATAGAGGAAATAGGTCCAATAGAGCAAACATCCAATCGTGTATAAAAAATAGCACAAGATATAGATCCTGGTTGGTGCAGGGAATCTCAAACTGACATGTCAGAATGGGTCTCTCAAAACCAAATGCGTTTCGGGTATACAACTGCCCCCTTCCTCAGTGGTGACCCAGATGAGGATCTTTCCATGTTTATAAACCCAATATCGGTTAAACATAAAACATGGACACAACCAGGAGTGGAATATACTGGAATGGAGTGCTATTAAATGAAATAAAATAAAAGACAGTAAGGACAAAAAGGAGATATATGCATATCACAAGATACAACAATTATGATATGACAGTAAAAAAAAAAAAGTTTTTTCCTTTTAAATATATATATATGCGGTTCTGATGCGTTTTTTTCAATAGGGATGCGTTTTTTAGTCTACACTGCTGCTTTGAAGAGGTAAACGGACTCTATGGGATATTTTAGCCTGGCGATCAATGTAACTAAAGATAAGAGGTAGTTACATATAAAATATGTGGAACATGTAAATATTGCAGATGAGAAACTTCAACAGAATGGGCTCAACAGGGAATGGAGATGAGTGGAGGCCCCCAACGAGGGGGGACCAGAGCGGGTAAAAACAAACCGCCTCTGGTCGACGATCAATCGGGGGGCGCCAAAACTAAAGCAAACCGAAGAGTTCCCACTCCGCATTGAGTCCACCCGGGGTCAAAGAGCCAAAATCAGGCTAGCAAATATCGAACGTCCACATATGTAGTAAATCTAAATGATGTCCCATAGATAGTATCGGATATGCCCCAGCCAGTGGTATGGATAGTAGGTCTCTCCAACGGAACCATTGTACTGTCTAGCCTTAAAATATAACTGTTGTTTTAGTTTATTATTAATGTAGTAGTTTTAACATTTTTGTAATATACTTTATTAGTGAAAGCTGTTTCTTGGTAGTAGAAATTAGGGTGTAAAGAGTCTTCTTAGTAAAGCTCTAACTCATCATTGCTAAGGAGAGTCTGTCTTCAGTTCTACTGAACACTGAAGACCCCTGTGTGTAACCAGTCAGATAGGCAGGGATGGGCAGTGATAATTAGGGCACATGTACATATTCGGGGACTGGGGTAGTGACGAGAGGCTGGAAGCCTTTGTTAGTTACATGCAGGTGTCTAGAATTTCAGACTGAAGGACTCTCCTTAGTAGTACTCAGTTTGAGCTTTACTAAGAAACATATTTCCCAAATAAAGAATATCACAAAAATGTGTAACATCCCTGTCCCTACACTATATTAAAAATACACTGAAACAACAGTTGCACTTTAATTATTCTCAGTCTGGCAAGTGTGAGTTACTCAGCGTTTTGCACACTAGATCTTAAAATACTAAAGAATTGAAACACAATTTTTGATAAAAAGTTACACAACTTTTCAGCGTAAAATTGCTATGCTGTAAAGAGCACCTGTCAGGTTTCTTGACGTGTTTCTGCTGCCAAATGCTTGCATTC
Source organism: Bufotes viridis (assembly GCA_033119425.1). NCBI lineage: Eukaryota > Metazoa > Chordata > Amphibia > Anura > Bufonidae > Bufotes > Bufotes viridis. The sequence goes on along the minus strand of CM065589.1, from coordinate 305,373,670 downwards.
CCAATAAAATTCTGGAGCACTTTTACTCAGCATTATGCCATTCCTCTGTTATTCCTCCTGTTAAAGTATGAATAAATTGACAATTATGTTACCACTGCTGTCAGTAAGGTACATCTGTACATAGTGTGACACTGTCAGCAGTGATTGGACAGAGTCACGTGTGTAGTAACACACCAAAGCGGTATCACCCAGGAGTTTAAGGGTACTTTCACACTAGCGTTTTTCTTTTCCGGCATAGAGTTCCGTCGTTGGGGCTCTATGCCGGAAAAAAAACGCTTCAGTCACATCCCCATGCATGGAGAGAAATCCGTTCAGTATGCATCGGGATGTCTTCAGTTAAGTCACTGAACGGGGTTCTGGCCGTTGATAATACTGCAGCATGCGGTTAGACGGATCCGGCGGGCAGTTCCAGCGACGGACTACTTGCCGGAATCCTTTGCCGCAAGTGTGAAAGTACCCAAATCGTACATTTCGAGATGGAAAAGCACAACACAGAATACTCCTTCTTTGCTGAGAGAGACTATTATTTCCTAAAACAGACCTGGCAGGAGAGGGGTCATGTCCTCTTTAATGATGTAAGACCAGACCCTACAGTAATGCTGTGTAAATCTACTAGGTCACAAGGACAGATCAGTGTTTCCAAGCTATACTTCCTGACATACACCACCGTGCACATGTATACTGGGCTTGAGCGAGCGTGCATGTGTTCACAAACACTTTGGCATCAGTTTATCTCCTTCAAGAACAAAAGGATCCAACGTCCCACCATCCTTTCCTTCACATTTCCATTGGAGAGAGTAGGGACACTCTCATACACATTAGAGGGTTATGTGGTCCCTCAGAAATCTGCAGGTTTAGATCACTTTATTGTAACATGTATGACCATCATAAGCCACAAGTCAAATAAATGACATCAAAGTACCCCCAAAGCTATGTTGATAAGCATTTTTTCACATTAAAAGCACAGCATGAGGGTAATGCAAGGTACCCCCTTGGGGGGAGGGAGGGTATCAAAGGTTAAGAACTAAGACTGCAGATGAGACAAACTTTGCTCTGCTCATATTTTCTGCAATCTTTTGCACCAAGCTTGGTACATGTTACGGATCATATTCCTCATGCGTTGTGCAACACTTTCTCAGTCTGATATGTTTTCTTTTTGAAAGATATTTAACCCCTTGAAACAGTCCTTCTGCATGCCATGACCACCAGTATAGGATGCAGGAGTGACCAGTGACTGTTGCTGGGTACTGAACAGCCTGGAACCTGATCTCAATATTAACTGGCATACTCCTAAAGCAACTTTCTTTCTACGACTTTTGATGGAAGGATTTGTTAGTTAGAAAGTAAACATAATAAAAAATGTTTTAGAACACAAAATATGTTGTGTATAGTTCTCGCTTCATGGCATTTAATTAGAGTATTGTCATTTAGATTGCTGTATTTCAAATTCTGTGTCTGTAACTGGTAGGGTGGTCTCCATTGGAACATGAGCTGTCTGGCTGATCATAAATAGTGTATAAAGTTCTGTCCAGTGTTGAAAGGCGCAATGGCTGATCTTTTTATTTTCCTATCCCACAGTTTGGGAACGAGGAGCAGCAGCTAGCGTGGGCCAAACGAGAAAGTCAACGGGCAGAGAAGGAAAGACTAGACCGTTTAAAGCGCCAGGAACAAGAAGATCTGGAGTTAGCAATTGCTCTCAGCAAAGCAGAAATGCCCAGCTCTTGAGAACTACACCCATACCTCCCTTGTCTATGTGACATTATGCCAACTATATGACAACTTTACTCTGAAAAAAAAAAAAACAACCTAGAGAGGGAATGCTGAATCCGCCATCTGTTTCGACATCCTAATTTGTCAACTAGTCTTTCACTGGGAACCAGTGACATCACTCATGCACCATCTATTGATGGAAATATTTCTCCGGACATATCTTCACTTAGGAAACTGTTAAAAGCATCTCGATTTATGTCTCATTTTATTTGTGTGTATGTGGACATATGTTTCCTGTTCCATTTTCCCACCAACAGATCCAGAATGCCATAATGCTAGACATGGTATCAGAATATTATACTGTAATATAAGGGCAGCTATTTCAGGAGTAGATGAAAATTGGCAGCACTTCCAATAAACTGCAAAAAATGAGAATCAAAATGGTTTCCTAATGCAAGGTTGAGATATTTCTGATATGCTTAATTTTTCATTTTTTGTGTAACTCCAATATTCAGCCCTGTGGACTCTCTCATAACTAGAAGTGTGTTCTATTTGTCATTTTGGTGTTTGACTGTGGTTTATGATTTTGAAACCATGTATAAGATCTGTTCATCTGCAATAATCCCTATGTTATCCCTATTCCACAATCCCCTATTGCATCAGACTTTGAAAATGGATGATATAGATGCTGAATTGTCTTTTAGAGCCATGGTACAAGGTGTTGGTGTCATCCTACCTTTTGAGAGTATTATTGAATTAATATATTTTTTTTAATGCTTACATTTTAATACTGGCTTTTTCTCCGTGGGACCAAACTAAGTTTAGATTTAAGTTAAAAGCCCAGTTACAGGTCCATTATATATCAAGCACTGCCTCCAGCTCTAAATGCGATGGGGTGTATTGGCTTTACATGTGAGAAGTAGACAGCCAGCTAAAAGCCGTCGAAGACCGCCAACCACCAGAGATGATCTGCCAGACAATTTAGATATTTTTTTAACTCATTAGCTCATTGTGGTTGTGTTCCAACTTTAAACCTATAGCAAGTATTGTCAGTATGCTATCCCTAAAACAAAGCATTTAAGATGTATGTGCACAATATGCAGGATGAGCTGTAGAAATGAATTGTAACATGTTTACTTCAGTGTTTGTCACTTAAGCCTTTTTTTTTTTTTTTTCTCGATCTTTGTTGCTGGACATTTAGTATGTCTGTTTTTAGCCATGTCTGAAAGCTGTGAAAAAAAATAATGCAGATTTTTAAGAGTTAACTGTTCAACAGAGGGTTAACCGGTGCCCTTGTATTACTCTATTGTGGTTTTATAGCTGTGGTCAAGAGATAATTGCTTAGAAGTCACATGCAAACCTCACACCTACATATGCCTATTTGTGGGTTCTTTTTTTTTTTTTTTTTTTTTTAATATATACGTGTTCTCTCCACTTTTGGGTAAAATGAGTTGTTGTTATTATGGGTAGCAGAACAGCCTTAATATGATATGCACATCCCTTCTGAATATGACCTTGTCTTGCATTTGAATCAAATGCAGTAACAAAGCATTTATTTTATGTAATATAGATTTCATACTACTAGTGCATGTTGACATATGGCTGGGTTTACCAAGCTGTGCATATTGTATTTATCAGTGACGGGGAGAGTCTGAGGCACTTTATTACATGTGACTATGAAAACATATCATTATATCATGACGACATATGAACATATAGCACTAACAGTTCATGTCACAACTACTCGATTGGGTGATGCTCTTCAGTACACATGGGAATGTGCACTGGGGTAACGTCTTTGCAGGCAGGGGTTGTCATCTGTCAGAAGCCTTCTGCTAATTCACCCCATGTTGCCCCCCTTATCATACTATAGCTTTCTTACATGCTTTTAGTCATTGAACTTTGTATACCATGTGTCAGATAAAATGGGGCGTAAGATGTGCCAGAAGTTCTAATTCAATCTTTGGTTGAGAAATCCTCTTGCACAATGACCTTCAAAATCACATGCCAAGTTTGTCCAATGCTCCCTCTCATCCTATCCACATGACCCCCACTTTACCAGAATACTAGAAATCAAATAGCTGTTAGGACAAAGGAAGGGATAATAAATGAAATATTAATCCGTTGTGTGTCTATTGTTTAATATAAGAGAAATATTATTGTTTTAATATAATAAATGAAAAGTTACTTTTTGGAAAATGTCCCTGTGGTGCTCTGTTTTACAGTTCCTTGCTGTCTGTAATCTATCTATACAGGTCAAGAAGAAATTGTTCCTGCATATTACACAACATGATTATAAAATGTTAAAGACACTTGTCTTTGCCTCTACTTTACTTGTTTGGGATACACACTGGAGAGTCTGAAATTACTGCACTGGTCTGTCTATACAATGACAAACATCTACCATGCTTGTTCAGTGTTAAAGGGGTTATGCAATGACTGATCTCTAACAAAGCTGGAACTAGCCCTGCCCCTCACATGGAACCAGATATCAACCCATTGCTCCAATTGTTCTGCTAGATTTATTTCAGGCTGGCAGCTCAGGGGTGTGTCCTTTCTGTTGCAGCTCTCCCTATTGCAGTTCAGGGGGTTTTCTTTCTGCTGCAGTTCTTCCTCTGTAACTGCCACAGCTTCAAACAGAAGATCTAACTGATGGCAGTTGAAGATTTAAACTGAGCATGTGCGACCACCTCATGGAGGTGGACAAGAAATAAGGAAAAGAATAAACAGCAGGTGGCGCTATACTGATACATTTTATTGAATAGTTCAGTGGCTATAATACATTTTTATTTACATGCAATTACAAAAGTATTCAGATCCAGTTGCTGGTTTAAAATATGAAGAATATTGTTTGCGGCAGAACAGCCTTAGTATGATATGCACATCTTGAATATAATTTTGTTTTGCATTTGAATCATATGCTATAGCAAAGCATTTATTTTATGTAATATAGATTTCATCCTACTAGTGCATGTTGACATATGGCTGGGTTTACCAAGCTGTGCATATTGTATTTATCAGTAATGGGGAAAGTCGGAGGCACTTTATTACATGCGACTATGAAAACATATCATTATATCATGACGACATATAAAAATATAGCACTAACAGTTCAAATGGAAGTCAGTGTAGGTCAACTCTTAACTGGCTTTGTAATGACTTCATATGCACAACTAAGCGATTGGGTGATACATTTGGTAACATTGTTGCAGGCAGGGTCATCTGTTAGCAGCCTTCTGCTAATTCACCCCATGTGTCCCCTTATCACACTATAGCTTTCCTACATGGTTTTAGTCATTAAAATTTGTATGCCGAAGTTTTTTCCTGCAAGTAACGTAAAAAGAAATGGACAGTTCAACATTTTTGGTTACCTTGCTCCTCAAAAAAATTAAAAAAAAGTTATATGTACCCTAAAATGGTACCCACAAAAACAAGCCAGTCATACAGCTCTGTGGGAGAGGCTAGGCTGATAAGATGGGAGGGCCGGAGGTGGGTCCACACTGCCAGGACGTGGAGCACCGAAGTGATTGAAGACTGGTAAATTACTAAAAACAATTGCAGTTTTTAAATGATTCTCGCAGTCATTCCAACTAATTTCTATATAACGGACATGCTTCTTCTAGCATTCAAGTCACACCTGGAGTTGGCTGACTGACAGGGTGGAGCTCATGCAGCATGTGGAGAACATAAGTTTGTAGGCTTCAGGAAGTAGGATGATGGTAATGGCCTGCTACAAAAACAACAGTAAAACAGAGGAAGGCACCACAGAGTACATGATCCAGAAGAATGGAAGTTGCCATCTGCAACAGTAATATACAGCTGGGCTCACATTACAATGACCAATATCAGAGCTGGATACAATCATGGCCGTTTAACCACTTGGATCCCGCAGTCAATAGTGACCACGGTAGCAAAGTGGTTGACAAAGGAATAGGGCTCCCACCTTACCTCATCGACCCCCGTGGTTGCCATGGCAGCTGGAGGCCTAACAAATCTCTTCACGTCTGCCATCTATGGAAGCCTAATAAGGCCTCATGCACATGGCCGTTGTTCGGGTCCGTGTCCGAGCCGCATATTTCGCGGCTCGGCCGTGGACCCATTCACTTCAATGGGGCCGCAAAAGATGCGGACAGTGCTGTCCGCATCCGTTGCTCCGTTCCGTGGCCCCACAAAAAAAAATAGAGCATGTCCTATTCTTGTCCGTTATGCGGACAAGAATAGGCATCTTATAATGGGCCGCGTTCCGTTACGCAAATTGCGGAACGGAACGCGGAGCCACTTCCATGTTTTGCAGATCCGCGGTTTGCGGACCGCAAAACACCAACGGCCGTGTGCATGAGGCCTAAAGGGATAAGGGAATCATGATTTTTATTAGTTTGAATACATAGCAAGGTCAGTAAATATATAGAGAATTATGGCCACCCACAAGTTTTTCGGTGGTTGGTCTACAACACAGTGAATACAATTGTTGTTATACAGTAAAAAAAAAATTATTGCAGCGCACGCCTATCTCCAATTTTCAGATGCACGGATGTTGCCTGGACTCGGCTACGAATGAAATTCCAAAGAAGAAGAAATCCAGCTTCTAAAAATCAGATCCTTTATTCCAAAAATCAGACGTTTTCCAAACACAGGATAAAAGTACACGGTCTACATGTTTCGGACACTCAGATTACGGTCCTTACTCATGTCTAAGTTTTCACTCCAGGTGAGCCACATCACCTGCCCCTCCTTTTGAGTGGGAGGAGTGTAGGTTCATATGGAGTGATCTCCACTATGTGCACTTGTCATGCGTAAGGACCGTAATTTGAGTGTCCGAAACATGTAGACCGTGTACTTTTATCCTGTGTTTGGAAAACGTCTTTGATTTTTGGAGTAAAGGATCTGATTTTTGAAGCTGGATTTCTTCTTTGGAATATGTTGTTATACGATCCGATAAAAATCAGAACTGGAACTACTACCACATGGAAATATCACAGTATACAATTACTGATATAAACAAAATACCACATTATATAGATCAGACAAAAAGGGTTCATCAACGATTCAAAGAGAATAGATAAAAAACAAAAAATTAAATCTAAAAATCTCTAGAGTAGGGTGACACTTATCAAACCTGTTATGCCAGTTTTGTGGCGTGAAGATGATGAAAGTGATGTGTACAAACTTTGAGACTTTTTGTGAGCTGCGTCTTTTCATGCCAAGTGGAATGAGAAGTTGGTCAGGTTTTGCCAATAGATCACTTTTAAGTCATACTTATGACGTGCAAATTTTTTAAATGTCACAAAAAAAAAGTCACAGCCAGTCTCAACTCCCGGCCCCGGTAATCCCCCAGGCGCACTTTCACTGAAATACAAATGAGCTCTTAACAAGCTCTGCCTCTGATGCCACCAGATGTAAGGCAGCTATCCTATAAGTCAATGTTCGACCCTTTAAATCCGGCATCCTCAAACTGCGGCCCTCCAGCTGTTATAAAACTATAACTCTCACAATGCCCTGCTGTAGGCTGATACCTGTAGGCTGTTCGGGCATGCTGGGAGTTGTAGTTTTGCAACAGCTGGAGGGCCGCAGTTTGAGGATGCCTGCTTTAAATAGTCCTTGAGACATGATTCTGATATTAAATAAGTCAGCACCTCATCTGCAGATGGCTGTTTCGGGGTGTGACAGAGCTTGTGACATTTTAAAAAATTGCACTTCATAAGTATGAATTAAAAGTGATCTACTGGCAAAACCTGACCAACTTCTCATTCCACTTCTACAAGTGGCATGAGAAGATGCAGCTCACAAAGTCGCAAAATTTGTACACATCACTTGCATCATTTTCACACTACAAAACTGGCATAGCAGATTTAGCTGGCTTAGACCCCTTTCACTGGCTTAGACCCCTTTCACACGCGAGTTTTCTGCGCGGGTGCAATGCGTGATGTGAACGCATTGCACCCGCACTGAATCCGGACCCATTCATTACTATGGGGCGGTGCACATGAGCGGTGATTTTCACGCATCACTTGTGCGTTGCGTGAAAATCGCAGCAAGCTCTATATTGTGCGTTTTTCATGCAACACAGGTCCCATGAAAGTGAATGGGGCTGCGTGAAAATCGCAAGCATCCGCAAGCAAATGTGGATGTGGTACGGTGCAATTTTCCCGCAGGAGACGATCGGGATGGGGACCCAATCTTTATTATTTTCCCTTATAACATGGTTATAAAGGAAAATAATAGCATTCTTTATTACAGAATGCTTAGTAAAAGGACATTTAAGGGTTAAAAATAAAAAAAATTAACTCGCCTCCTCCAATTGATCGCGTAGGTGCCGGTCTTCTGTTCTCTCTTCAGCTTTGGGTAAAGGACCTGTGGTGATGTTACTGAGCTCATCACGTGACGCCCGTGTGAAAAAGGCCTTACATATGGTGGCATTAGAGGCAGAGCTTGTTAAGAGTTCATTTGCATCCCTTTATTCCCAGAACATTACTAAGAATGCTCTTTCCTGATAATAAGGCCATGTAAAGGCGCCTCAGATCACCCAATAAATGAGCAAAACACTCCATCAGATTAATTCATTTTTCATATGGACACCTCAATCATCCGTGTTGAAGCTTTATGTGTGGAGTTAGAAAGGGAAATAAACACTGAATATAAGGTCAGCTGTATAACCAAGCGTGCTGCACAGGCTGGTACAGTGGTCATAATGGGAGATTTTAACTTCCCAGATATTGACTGGGGTCACGGTTCTGCCTCAACTGCAAAGGGGAGAAAATTAATCAACTTGCTGCAGGACCACTTTATGGGACTGGTTGTAGAAGATACCACTAAAGACGATGTTCAGTTGGGTCTACCAATTAAAAAATTGTTGGGAATGTCACTGTTCATGAGACACTTGGTAATAGTGATAAAAATATATATTCCCCCTGTACTCTATAAAACAAACTAGGCCTGGGAGGGAAAAAACATTTAAAGCTTCACTAACCTATCAAAAAACATATCAAGAATTTTGATCGGTGGGGGTCCGAGTGCTGAGACCCCCACCGTTCTCTAGAATGAGTAGAGAAAAGCACACACATATTGCTCTCTCTCATTACTGCATAAGATGGGCTCCATAGAAGTCTCGATGCCATCCCCAGCAGCAGAGCGAAAGCTATATATAAATGCTACAGAAACAAGGTCAGAGAGGGAAAGTTTCCCTAAACAAATGCTAACGAGGAGATGGTCACTGGGAATCTACTAAATGTTTTTTTTTAGCTCTGTAAATACAAAAGAAAAGAAAGGTCCAGATGGATTACATCCAATATTTCTTAAAAAACTAAGTTCAGTTATTGCACCCCTGTTCATAATTTTTAGAGATTCTCTACTGAATGGTACAGTGCCAAGCGACTGGGGCAAGGCAAATGTGATATCCTTTTTCAAAAAGGGCTCTATGGCTTACCCTGGTAACTATAGACCAGTAAGCTTAACGTCTGTTGTGGGAAAAATGTTTGAAGGACTCTTAAGGGACTATATACAGGAGTTCATGGCCATGAATAGGATTATTAGTGATAGCCTGCACGGGTTTACCAAGGACAGAAGTTGTCAGACTAACCTGATTTGTTTTTAAAGTGAGTAGAAACCTGGACAGAGGGGCAGCTGTGGATATAGTGTTCCTGGATTTAGGTAAAATAAGGTCTATAGGCTTAGAAGGAAAGTGCTCATTAGTACAGGAGGACAGGGAAGCGGTGAGTGCAGCACTCCCCTGGCTCTGTACGCGTCGAGTCACACCAACGTGCGTGGCAGGAGGAACAAGAAGAGAGCTGGATGACAGGAGCGGTGGTGGCATCCAGAAAAAGGAGAGGTAAGTTGATTATTTTTTTTTTGTCTGCTCTGAGCATAGGGGTCTGAATGGGTGTCATTCACATTGGGACACTGATCTGAGGTCTGAATGGTGGCTCTAATTTATATTGCGGGTCTGATCTGAGGCCTGATTGGGTGTGATTCACATAGGGACCCTGATCTGGGGTCTGAATGGGGGCTCTTATTTACATTGTGGCTCTGATCTGAGGTCTGATTGGGGTTTATTCACATTGGAGGTTTGATCTGAGGTCTGAATGAGCGGTCTTATTTACAGATGTAGTAGAGTTAACACACATGCTTTATTAGACGTGTTATCTAAACTTAAATGCGTTAAGCAAACACCTTCAATTGCTTTTCAATGGCTTTTGTTTCAAGGTAATGCGATGAGTTAAGAAATTTGAGTTAAGAGTTTTTGTTTGTGTTAACCCTGCTATATCTGTACATTGGAGCTATAATCTGAAATCTGTTTGGGGGTCATTAACAATGTGGGTTGTCCCACAAAAAATATTCTGCAGTCTTCAAAGCAGCACCTGGATCTGAATTCTTTTGTAATTGCATGTAATTAAAAACGTAGCACTTAGCAAAACTTACTGAGTTATTCAATAAAAATGTATCTGTATAGCGACACCTACTGTTTTTTTCTTATTTCTTTGCCCTGCTCACTGGGAAGGTTGCACATGCTCAGTTTCATCCTTCAACTGCCTCCTGAGCTGTGATAGAGAGCGCATGGACACGCCCCCTTAACTGCAGCAGAAAAGACACTCCCCTTGAGCTGCCAGCTTGATATAAATCTAGCAGAACAAATAAATGGGGAGATCTCTGGATCCATGTGAGGTACAGGGCTGGTTCTAGCTACGTTAGAAAGATTTTGTCATGCAGTATATGATGTCTGATTTTAATTTTTTACATTAGTCATGTGATAACACCTTTAACATGTCATTTGTACCATGCAGTGAACACTGAAAAAACGAAACCCTTAAAACAATGGAAGAATTTTTTTACACTGTAGCCTCCCCCCAAAAAACAAAAAAAATGTTTTTTAGAGGTTATACAATACAGCAAAGGTACCTCGCACGGTGGCATTAAAAAATACAATTAGAAAGTTACAGCTTTTGTAATGCGGAGATAAAAAACTGATAAAATCACTGGAGCCAAATGTACCAAATTAGTCTCTGTCCTTGGTTATGTACACCTTTTACATAGTATATAAGACCGAAAAAAGACATTTGTCCATCCAGTTCGGCCTGTTTCCTACAAGTTGATCAAGAGGAAGGCAAAAAGCCCCTGTGAGGCAGAAGCCAATTTTCCCCACTTAAGGGGAAAAAAATTCCTTCCCGACTCCAATCAGGCAATCAGAATAACTTCCTGGATCAACGTCCCCTCTCTAGTAGCTATAGCCTGTAATATTATTACACTCCAGAAATACATCCAGTCCCCCCTTGAATTCCTTTATTGTACTCACCATCACCACCTCCTCAGGCAGAGAGTTCCATAGTCTCACTGCTCTTACAGTGAAGAATCCTTTTCTATGTTTGTGTACAAACCTTCTTTCCTCCAGACGCAGAGGATGTCCCCTTGTCACAGTCACAGTCCTGGGGATAAATAGATGATGGGAGAGATCTGTGTACTGACCCCTGATATATTTATACATAGTTATTTGATCTCCCCTCAGTCGTCTTTTTTCTAGAGTGAATAACCCTAATTTTGATAACCTTTCAGGGTACTGTAGTTGCCCCATTCCAGTTATTACTTTAGTTGCCCTCCTCTGAACCCTCTCCAGCTCTGCTATGTCTGCCTTGTTCACAGGAGCCCAGAACTGTACACAGTACTCCATGTGTGGTCTGACTAGTGAGTTGTAAAGTGGTAGGACAATGTTCTCATCACGGGCATCTATGCCCTTTTTGATGCAACCCATTATCTTATTGGCCTTGGCAGTAGCTGCCTGACACTGGTTTTTGCAGCTTAATTTGCTGTTTATTAAAATTCCTAGATCCTTTTCCATGTCAGTGTTACCAAGTGTTTTACCATTTAATATGTACGGGTGACTTGCATTATTCCTTCCCATGTGCATAACTTTACATTTGTCAGTGTTAAACCTTATCTGCCATTTCTCTGCCCAAGCCTCCAATCTATCCAGATCCCTCTGTAGCAGAAAACTGTCCTCTTCAGTGTTAATTACTTTACACAGTTTAGTGTCATCTGCAAAAATAGATATTTTACTGTGCAAGCCTTCTACAAGATCATTAATAAATATATTGAAGAAAATAGGGCCCAATACTGAACCCGAGGTACCCCACTAGTGACAGAGACCCAATCTGAGTATCTACCGTGACTAACCACCCTCTGTTTTCTGTCACTCAGCCAGTTACTTACCCACATACAGACATTTTCTCCCAGTCCGAGCATCTTCATTTTATATACTAACCTTTTATGAGGTACAGTGTCAAATGCTTTGGAGAAGTCCAGATATACGACATCCATTGATTCGCCGCTGTCAAGTCTAGAACTTACCTCCTCATAAAAGCTGATTAAATTAGTTTGGCATTACCGATCCCTCATGAAGCCATGCCGATATGGCGTTATTTGCTTATTGTCATTGAGATACTCCAAAATAGCATCTCTTAGAAACCCTTTAAACAGTTTACCAACAACAGATGTTAAACTTACCGGCCTATAATTTCCAGGCTCTGTTTTTGGACCCTTTTTGAATACTGGCACCACATTTGCTATGCGCCAATCCTGTGGAACATTCCCTGTCAGTATAGAGTCCGTAAATATTAGAAATAAAGGTCTGGCTATGACATCACTTAATTCCCTTAGGATACGGGGGTGTATGCCACCCGGTCCTGGCGATTTGTCTATTTTAATCTTTTTAAGTCGCTGTTGTACTTCTTCCTGGGTCAGACAGGGCACTTTTAATGGGGAATTTACTTTTACATTCTGCATTTCATCTGACAGTTTATTTTCCTCAGTGAATATAGTGGAGAAAAAAATATTTAATAGTTTTGCTTTATCCTCGTCGCTCTCTGCAACACCCCCCTCATTGCTATGTAGAGGGCCGACTCCTTCAGATTTATATTTTTTACTATTTATATAATTGAAGAACATTTTAGGGTTAGTTTTACAAATCTCTTTGGCAATTAATCTCTCGGTCTCTAGTTTGGCAATTTGTATTAGTTTTTTACATATTCTATTTTTTTCCTTATAGTTTATCAGTGGTTTCCTGGCTCCCCTCCTGTTTTAATGATTTATATGCTTTCTTTTTGGCATTTATTGCTATCTTTACGGTTCTATTTATCCACATTGGTTTCTTATTGTTTCTTAGCCTTTTATTCCTATAAGGTATGTACCTCTTACAATGCTTTTAAAAATATCCCATTTTGTGGTTGTATTTTTATTTTTGAGGACTTTGTCCCAGTTAGTTAGGCCTATGGCCTCGCTTAGTTGGCTAAATTTAGCTTTTTTGAAGTTTGGTATTTTTGTTCCTCCCTTTAGAAACTCTCGTTCGAAGGATAATTGGAAGGTTACTTTATGGTCACTATTTCCTAGGTGTCCCCCAACCTGCACTTTTGTTGTTTTATCAGGTCTCTTGGTTAATACTAAGTCCAGTATAGCCGTCCCTCTAGTGGGGTCCTGAACCAGTTGGGAAAGGTAATTGTCTTTGGCTATTGCCATGAACCTGTTTCCTTTTTGGGATGTACAGGTTTCAGTTTTCCATTCTATATCTGGGTAGTTGAAGTCCCCCATAATAACGACTTCATTATGATTTGCCGCCTCGTCTATCTCGTTTAGTAATAGATTTTCTGTGGACTCTGGTATATTAGGTGGTTTATAATACACTCCTATTAGTAATTTATTATTGTTTTTTGCTCCATCTATTTCTACCTACAGTGACTCCACATGTTCATGTCCCTCACAGATGTATTCTCGAATTACGGGATTTAGACAGGACTTCACATAGAGGCAGACCCCTCCACCTCTCCGGTTTTGACGATCCTTTCTAAACAGATTGTAACCTTTTATATTAACTGCCCAGTCATAGCTATCATCCAGCCATGTCTCAGTTATTCCCACTATGTCATAGTCCTCCTCATACATCACTAATTCCAGTTCACCAGTCTTGTTAGTCAGGCTTCTGGCATTAGTATACATACATTTGAGAGGTTTATGTGTATTTTTTACCTTACATCTTTCATTCTGAGCTGTTCTAGTCCCCCCCTTCCATTCCTCCCCCAGTCACACTACCTCCCTTCCATTCCTCCCCCAGTCACACTACCTCGCCCCTGGTCTCTATCTGCACTATCTTCCGCTCCTATAATGTAATTTCCCTCCCCCGCAGTCCCTAGTTTAAACACTCCTCCAACCTTCTAGCCATCTTTCTCCCCAACACAGCTGCCCCTTTCCCATTGAGGTGCAGCCCGTCCCTACGATAGAGCCTGTAGCCGACAGAGAAGTCGGCCCAGTTCTCCAGGAACCCGAACCCCTCCTTCCTACACCAGTTCTTGAGCCACTTGTTAACCTCCCTAATCTCCCGCTGCCTTTCTTGTGTGGCTCGTGGTACAGGCAGTATTTCAGAAAATACTACTTTTGGGGTCCTTGCCCTAAGCTTTTGACCTAAATCCCTTAAATCATTTTTAAGGACTCTCCTTAAACGGTTAAAAACATCATTTTTTACAACCTTACTCCTCGAGAGGGTGCCAGACTATCCCCTCTCCTGTGTACTCGGTCACTGGTTAATTCACCCGGTTTCTGGGTATAATAATTAATAAGATATAATAAAACATCTACTAGTGCTGGCAGGACAAGGGAACCATTGGTTCCCTGCCCTTCAGCACTTTGTTGTGGTCATTCTGTCATTTCGCCACCCTCAATGTTTTACAGATACCGGTGTTCTGTTAAAATTTCCCTACCCTCGTCGCTTTCTTTTGTGATGCGGCCGCACCGGACATGACGTTCGGACAGTGAGATCTCTTATACTGAACATCCATTGATCACGGCGCCTGCGCGGTGGGGGGGGGGTAGGGAGATCTGATGGCCATTTGTTCTGTTAAATCTCCCTACCACTCACTGCGCACGTGCAGTGTCTGATCATCAGCGCATTTGGTGGTCCCTTCTCCCCAACTCTGGTGTGAAATTTCACTACCCCGTTGTTGTGCACCTGCGTGGCGAGACACACCTCCTTCCAAACCTGGGAGCGTCATGTCTGGTGCGACCGCGTCACAACAGGAAGTGACGAGGGTAGGGAAATTTCACGGGTGGGGAAATATAACAGAACACTGGCCTAAAGAGGCCAGGACTGCATTGCTGGATAACTTTGTAGAAACAGGGAAAGGTGAGTATTATACGGTGGCATAAAGCAAGGGGGCACAGAGCAGATGCGTAGCTAGAACTGACTGGGCCCCACAGCAAATTTTCTACAGGGCTCGTCTCCACCCCTCTGACATTGATGACCTATCCTTAGGACAGGTCATCAATAGTAAAAAGCTTTGTTTTAAACAAGTACCTGTCGCAGAATCAGTGTCCTAAATATCTGGATAGGAATAGTAGTTCTCTAATATATATATACTAGACATTAAGCCCGTTACAATAACGGGCGCTAGAAAAGTAGTGCTGGCACTGTGATGGGGGATCTGTGGATGGTACTGTTATGGGGGGATCTGTGGATGGCACTGTTATGGGGGGATCTGTGGATGGCACTGTTATGGGGGGATCTGTGGATGGCACTGTTATGGGAGGATCTGTGGATGGCACTGTTATAAGGGGGATCTGTGGATGGCACTGTTATGGGGGGATCTGTGGATGATACTGTTAAGGGGGTATCTGTGTATGGTACTGTTATGAGAGGATCTGTGGATGGCACTGTTATGGGGGGGGAATCTGTGGATGGCACACTGTTATGGGGGGATCTGTGGATGACACTGTTATGGGGGATCTGTGGATGACACTGTTATGGGGGATCTGTGGATGACACTGTTATGGGGGATCTGTGGTTCACACTGTTATGGGGGGGGATCTGTGAGTGGCACTTATGGGGGGATCTGTGGAGGACAGACTGCTATGGGGGTCTATGTATGACACTGTAATGGGGGATCTGTGGATGGCACTGGTATGGGGGGATCTGTGGATGGCACTTTTATGGGGGGGATCTCGGGATGGCACTGTTATGGGGGATCTGTGGATGACACTGTTATGGGGGGAATCTGTGAGTGGCACTGTTATGGGGGGGGGATCTGTGGAGGACAGACTGTTTTGGGGGTCTATACCTGACACTGTTATGGTGGATCTGTGGATGGCACTGGTATTGGGGGATCTGTGGATGACACTGTTATGGGGGATCTGTGGATGGCACTGTTATGGGGGATCTTTGGATGGCACTGTTATGGGGGATCTGTGGCTGACACTTATGGGGTATCTGTGGATGACAGTGTTATGGGGAATCTGTGGATGGCACTGTTATGGGGGATCTGTGGATGGCACTGGTATGGGGGGATCTGTGGATGGCACTCTTATGGGGGGATCTGTGGATGGCACTCTTATGGGGGGATCTGTGGATGGCACTCTTATGGGGGCGCTGTGGCTGACACTTATGGGGCTGGTCTGTGGCTGACACTTATGGAGGTCATTGGCTGACACTTATAGGGGTCTGTGGCTGACACTTATGGGGGTCTGTGGCTGACACTGTTATGGGGGTATCTGTGGATGACACATAGCATCTTATGCTATGCGTCATCCACAGATCCCCCCATAACAGTGTCGCTGTTTAGTGTGAATGTAATGGCAGCGGGGCCCGCTGCAGTCCCTGTATTGTACCGGCCACGCTCAGAGTAGTAATACTATGAATAACTAATAATGATCTTCACTTCTTCACTTTCTACATGGTGAGGCAGGAGGCCGGGCGGGCGGCCAGGCACTGGCAGCGTAACTCACTACGTCATGCGCCTGCGCCGCCTGCTTCATTTATGCAGTGGGCGGAGCAGGGGCGTCACTTAGTGAGTTACGCTACCAGTGCCTGGCCGCCCGCCCGGCCTCCTGCCTGACCATGTAGTAAGTGAGCGGGACTGGTGCAATACAGTGACTGCCCCCGCTGGCATTACAATAGGATGCCACACATGTAGTCTCCGTGGAGTGTGTGCCGATGGAGCGGCGTCTGGCCGCACTGCGCGTGTGGGAAAGCGGGCGCATGCACAGTGCGGCATAATGAGTAAAATAGCCAGCTCTCATTGTGGACGGCTCTCCGGGATCTGTGACGTGCCATTGTGCTCCGGGCAGAGTATAACTCTGAAAGCCGCTGTGCCCGGCTCCCGGCGTCCTCCTCCCTGAGCGCTGCTATCCCGCCGCTGTGCCCCCGAACCCAGCTCTGCGACCTGAATTGGCCTGTGTGTGTCCGTCCGCTGCACATGCACACTTCTATAATCGGCACACACACACGAACACCAGCCCTGAGCACGTACACAGGGCTTTTATTAGTATAGATTACACTCCAACCCCCATCATTGTACACATATTACACTCCAACCCCCATCATTACACTACAGCCCTCATTAGAGTGTAATGTGTGTGTAATGATGGGGGTTGGAGTGTAATATGGGTATAATGATGGGGATCCCGGGGTGTAAGGCAACTGCAGAGGAAGCTGGAGAAGGAGACACGGCGGAGCTGGGCACAGCAGGAGGCCGGCGCGCAGGTGCGTGCGGTGTGTGGAGCGCTGTGTGCAGTATAACAAATAGCATACACACACAGATTTTATTATGTAGGATTATACTCCAGCCCCCATCATAGTACATAATAAAATCCCTGTGTGAGTGCCCTGTGTCCGTGTGCCGTTTGTTATACTGGGCATGCATGGCGCGGGGACCTATCAGCACACAGCGCTCCACACGTCACCTGCCACCAGTATTAATCATTGGTGGCAGGGGCCCACTTCCCCCCCCCCACATCATTGGTGGCAGAATGCCCCCCCCCCTCCCTCCCCAGTATAGATCATTGGTGGCAGGAGGGTCCCCCTTCCCCCCCACATCATTGGTGGCAGTACGCCCCCCCCCCCAGTATTAATCATTGGTGGCAGTGGGCAGTTCCGATCGGAGTCCTAGCAGTGTAATGCTGGGGCTCCGATCGGTTACCATGGCAGCCCGGATGCTACTGAAGTCTTGGCTGCCATGGTATGTCAGTGAGCAGCATTATACTCACGTGCGGCGTGGCCGCCGGGCGCTCCTTCTTCTGTCTGTGCGGGGCATTGCTAATGCTTATGGTAACCGATCGGAGCCCCAGCATTACACTGCTGGGACTCCGATTATTCACTACCGCTCCATGGTGTGGTCATATCACGGTCTCCTCTTCTGCCCCTGTTTTTATTGGCCGGCGGCGCGGTGCTTTGGGCGGACTTGGTGTGTGGAGTGTGTGCTGATTGGTCTATGCGCTGCGCATGCGCACTTCACTAATCGGCACACATGCACGGACAACAGCCCTGAGCACGTACACAGGGCTTTTATTAGTATAGATATATATATATCTATACGGACGTAGCAGGGTTAAGACTTCTGCTTTCTGAGATGTGTTAATTAAAATATAGTTAACTAAACTGGTTAAGCAATTGCTTCTCAATGGCTTTTGTTTCAAGATAACGCAATGAGATAATTAAATTTGAGTTAAGAGTTGGAGTCTTACCCCTGCTACATCTGTATATATACACACCACTACCCTATCCAGATTTCTCCTATTTACACAATAAGCAGATGTTGACATGCATCCACAAACATTAACATACAAACACACACAGATAAACATATATGTATATATATATATATATATATATATATATATACATACACACACAACACATATATACATTCAGATAAAATACATATACACACCCATACTGTTCTCCTCTGATGTCTCTTTGAGGCTAAAGGTCCTTTGGAATGCAGTAATGGTAGGCTAAAGGACCTTCGATCATGTGACATGATGACATCAATAAAGGTCCTTTAGCCTACTATTTCTGTATTCCAAAGGTCCTTTATACTGGTATATACACCTTATCTAGTACATAACAGGCCCCTTTCAGATACAGTCACACTGGAGGCTTGGCTCGGCTTGAATTGTACTAGAAAAGACACTGCTCCCAGGACCCTTCTCCACTCGGGCAGTGAAGCAGCTGCTTCCCCTGTAGTTACCCACTTGTACAGAGCATGGGTGCACAGAATATGACAGCACAGAGCATGTGGGCACAGGGCCCGTGGGCATAGAACATGGGGCACAGTGCATGGGAGCATAAAGCATGGGGGAACGGAGCATGTAGCACTATATAAGGTGCACAGGGCATGTGGCACTATGGGGACACAGAGCATGTGGCGCAGTACGGGGGTGCAGTCTGTGTGCACTATGTATATGGGGCAATTCCATTTAAGGCACTGCATGTGTGGTGCATTATTTATTATTTTTAGGGGGCAAAATATGTAACAGCGTATATCACTAACAGTTTGTGTTCATTAATAGGGCGCAATGGATAAGTTGGTAAAGTGAGAAGCTGAAGACATCTGGGCGGAAAACTCTGCAGGGGTGAGCCTTGTCCTGGAGAAGCCAACTATGGAGGTCTGAACTTTATAGAAAAAAAGGAAACAGAAGAACTTTAGAGGAGACATCACCGATATGTCACTAAATGTAAATACTTAGGGGGAGAGTTATCAAACTGGTAGAACTAGCTTAGTTGCCCATAGCAACCAATTCGATTCTACCTTACATTTTTTCATAGCTCCTTTGGAAAATAAAAGGTGGATTCTGAATGATTGCTATGGGCAACTAAGCCAGTTCTACTTTACACCAGTTTGCTAAATCTCCCCCTAAGGGTCCATTCACATGTCCGTAGTGTATTGCAGATCCGCGCTCCGGAAATGTGGATGCGGAGAGCACATAGTGTGCTCTCCGCATCCATTCCTGCCTCATAGAGAGTGAATGGGTCCGCACCAGTTCCACATGGACGTGTGAATGGACTCTTACTCTGTATTTGTGTAATGGTGCTGTACGTGTGTAACGAGCTTGGTTCTGGTGCTGTAGATATGTAATGAGCTTGGTTTTGTTGCTGTATATATGTAATGGGTGGGTTCTGTATTTATGTAATGAGCTTGGGACTGGTGCTTTATTTATGTAATGGGTTTGTTCTCATGCTGTATTTATGTACCATGCTTAGTTCTGGTGCTGTATGTATGTACCATGTTTAATTCTGGTACTGTATCTATGTACCATGTTTAGTTCTGATGCTGTATTTATATAATAAGCTTGGTTCTGATTCTGCATTTATGTATCATGCTTAGTTCTGGTGCTGTATTTATGTACCATGTTTAGTTCTGGTGCTGTATTTATGTCACAAGGGTGTCAGGTGCCACGTCTGACTCCGTTATACCCGGGGTCAGGAAGTCACAGCGGCTGGCTGCGCGCTTTTTGTCTAAAGATCACGCTGGTACTTTCTGTGTTTGCCTTGCAATTCTTTTTGTCTCACTCAGGGATCCGTAGCTTCTTCTCCTCAGCTGTTTCTTGTCCGCCACTCCCAACCTCCTTATATTTCCCCTACCGCTTCTCTGGTTGCCAGATATAGAGCTTCCTGCCTGGACTTCTATACTGACCCACTGGAGCTGTGTAGCTGTTGTTCCTGGTTGTCGTACCAGAGCGTTACCCTCCGGATCCCTGTTGGGCTTTTGTTGTCCGCTGTTGTCGCCCACCTGAGATTATATGTTTTGTCTGTATAGTCTGTCCTCTCCCTGGTGTTTTCCTTTAGTGTTAGTGGTGAGGACTAGTGCTCCCACCACCCTATTCACTACTTAGGGTTCATCTTAAGGAAAGCCAGGGCTTAGGCACGTGATCAGTATACGGGTGAAAAACCTGTCTAGGGACGTCAGGGCAGTCAGGTGCCAGCTTCAAGGTGAGTTAGGGGTCACCACCTTTCCCGCTCCCTTGGACAGGGCTTTCCCTTTTTCCTCCCTTTGCGTCACATGTCTTTGATCGTCACGCCGATCGTGATAATTTATGTACCTGGTGCTGTATTTATGTACCATGTTTAGTTCTGGTGCTGTATTTATGTACCATGCTTAGTTCTGGTGCTGTATTTATGTACCATGCTTAGTTCTGGTGCTGTATTTATATAATAAGCTGGGTTCTGCTTCTGTATTTATGTACCATGCTTAGTTCTGGTGCTGTATTTATATAATAAGCTTGGTTCTGGTGCATATTTATGTAATGAACTTGGTCCTGGTGCCGTATTTATGTAATGAGCTTGGTTCTGGTACTGTATTTATGTAATGAAGTTGGTATGGCACCACTACTACTGTGCATACATGGCGTCCTTTCCATTTACTGTTGTGGGACTTCAGTAAATAGTTGAACCAGCACTCAGCTATTTTCTGTAGTCAAAAAGCAGTGACTGGAGCGGTGGTTGCACATGTGTTGCTAGCTCTCCATTCACATTTGGGTCCCCATCCATGAGACAAGAGAGGGTCCCCCATAGCTGGCACCTATCGGACATTTATGGAATATCATATTGATATGTCATAAATGTCCCAGATGGGAATACCCCTTTAAATACTAGCTATTCATTCTTTTCTTCATAAAATTAAGTTACATTTTGAATTTGATGCTACTAACTGAGTGTATTTAATTCCCTATAATGATTGCAATTTGTGTGTGTAGGGGGTAAGTGCCAAAAAGACTTCCTGCACATGGCACCATGTAACCGAAGGCCTAAACGACCTTGGGTAAAAAAAAAAAAAAAAAGTTGCACTCTTTCAGTCAGTAATGTTCATTCATTCAATCAGCTCTTATAATATCCCATCAAATGGAACATGGCACAACTTTTTTCTCGTCAGATTCATACGGAATACAACATGAAAAACATCTACTGAAATTGGGTGCAGAGGAGGTAGAGTAGGGCTCCATATATTCCTATTAGTACCTCCAAGTCATAGAGATCTAAAGTAAGGCCCCTTTCACATATGCGTTTTTCCTTTCCGTCCTAGAGTTCCGTCTTCGGGGCTCTAGGACAGAAAGATACTGATCAGGATTTCCCTAATGCATCCTGAATGGAGAGCATTCCGTTCAGGATGCATCAGGATGTCTTCCGTTCAGTATGTGAACGTTTTTTGGACGTTGACAAAACCGCAGCATGCTGCGGATTTGTCTCCGTCCAAAAATCTGGAAGACATGCCGTAATGCCGGATCCGGAATTAATGCCAATTGAAGAGCATTAATCCGGATCCGGCATTAAGCTAAACGTCGATCCGACGTTTAGCTTTTTCTGAATGGTTACCATGGCAGCCAGGACGCTAAAGTCCCAGCTGTCATGGTAAAGTGTAGTGGGGAGCGGGGGAGCAGTATACTTGCCATCCGTGCGGCTCCCGGGGCGCTCCAGAGTGACGTCAGGGCGCCCCATGCGCATGGAGCGTTCTGACGTCATTCAGGGAGCCGCACGGGCGGTAAGTATACTGCTCCCCCACTCCCCACTACTACTATGGCAACCAGGACTTTAATAGTGACCTGGCTGCCATAGTAACACTGAAAGCATTTTGAAGACTGATCAGTCTTCAAATGCTTTCAGGTTACTTGCGTTGTTACGGATCCGGCGGGCACTTCCAGCGACGGAAGTGCACGCCGGATCCTAACAACGCAAGTGTGAAAGAGGCCTAAAACACTTTTGTACATGAGTTCTTAATATTGCTGCAGTTGCCCACCAATATTTTTTTTAATGAGAAAAGCATCAGGATCCTTTGGTAAATCCTATCACATTAAAGGCCACGCCCCCTTTACTGACACAAGTGAAAAGGTATTAAATGTGGAGGAGTGTTGCGTCCTACAAGTAATTGGTACTTAGAAATAAAGCCATACTTTCTAATGAGAACTGATGTTAATTGCATTAGTAATTTTGCCCCATTATGTCAACATGCTGGCACTTCAAAGATAAGAACCCCATAGTGATTGCAACACCACTAAAAACAGGACCTACTATAAGATCACATTTTTTCCACAGTGCAATACTTTATAAATTTACTGTAACTTATTTCACTTTTTCAATTAAATTGGTAAAAATCCACAGTAATCCACAGAAGAAAAGGGGGTTATTGAGTTAAAAATGTGTTTTGAATATTCTTCTATATCCAAAAACTACCGTATATTGTCCTGTGGAATTCTGAATGAAATGGACCTACATTCAGTTTGAATATTGTAATATTAGAGTCCTGTACAATGGGAAATGGCTGGACCACAAGGGGGCATCCTGATCTCGGAACTTAATAAATTCTTCTAACTCTGTACTGCCATTATACAGTAATATGCAGTTACTTGTCAGAAAGATCATTTATCAGTATATTCAATCCACAAGGTGACAATACCTTCACCTGACAGGAATACTCGATTATACTACTAAACCAACAACATATGAGTAATACTCTGTTCCTTTAAAATTCACAGAACCATAACGGCATAATAGTATATAGGTACCAAAAATCTTTTTTAATGCCCCGCATTTATCTCATTAAAGTAAGGTATGGCCGATTACCTCTTTTTAGTTAGTTACTGCAAAGAATAACAAAAGGGGGTTAGTCAGCACATCCCAATAAGCACTCTCTGATCCAAATACAGTACAAAAAAGTATTTATCTTGCTAAGCTATACTTAAGTTAGAGATGCTTGGCAAATACATTTTGTACAAAATTATTTGAGTCCTTCTGCCACACGTCAAGGCGATCTCTGATTAGACGGGTTCCTAACACTAAACCACACATGTTTATGTGCCATAAACAGCTACCATAACATTGAGGAAGCGTAGGTCCCACATGCATGCTGGGCCCCTTTTAATTTTTGTCATTTTGGTGCCAAAATGGCCTCCATTGAATCTGAAGAATACAGGTACCAACATGCAGGGCCGGCGCATCCTATAAGCGGACTAGGCCGCCGCGTAGAGCGCCCCTTGACAAGGGGCGCTGCTAGGAGCGCCGGCCCTGCCTCATGCTGCAGCCGCCCGAGCGCTCTGAATTGAGCCTCAGACGGCTGCAGCAGTGCCCGGGCTGGCGCGTCCATGAGGGCGCACCGCCCGGGCTCAGCAAGAGGAGAGGAGCTGACAGGAGGGAAGCGCTCAGCGCTCCCTCCTGTCACTCCATTGTAGCGTGGCCGAGCTCTTTATGGCCGCGGGTACAGGAGCATGTGTCTCATGTACCCGGCCCGACTGACATGAAGAGCACACAGTGTGCACTTCCTGTCAGTCCGTCAGGGTACAGGAAACTAAAGCTCCTGTACCGCTGACCATAAAGAGCTCGGCCGCGCTACACTAGAGGTAGGGGGAGGAAGAATGACAAGAGTGGGGGAAGAAGAATGACAAAGGAGGGGGAAGAATGACAAGAGGGGGAGAATGACAAGGGGGAAGAAGAATGACAAAGGGGGGAGAATGACAAGAGGGTGGGGGAGGAAGAATGACAAGGGGGGGAGGAAGAATGACAAGGGGGGGAGGAAGAATGACAAGGGGGGGGAGGAAGAATGACAAGGGGGGGAGGAAGAATGACAAAGGGGGGGTGAAGAATGACAAGGGGAGGGGGGAGAGAACTGGCATTAGTTAAAGGGGTTCTGCAGTTTATTTAAACTGATGATCTGTCCTATGTATGCAGTAGAGCCTCGGCCTTCTTGCTGTTTAACGCAGGCGCAGTGACGTCACGACTAGTATCACTGGCCTTGGCGGAGTTAAGCTCTGTTCACTTGAATGAAGCTTAGCCCCGCCCAGGCCAATGAAACTAGTAGTGACATCACTGCGAGAAGGCTGAGGCGCTACTGCCAGCGCCGCTGTCTTCTGAAATAGCTGATTGGCGGGGGACCCCTGCCGATCAGTTTAAATAAACTGCAGAACCCCTTTAATATGTCAGATCATATGGGTGGGGCATTGTGATGTCACATGGGGGGGGGGCGGCAAACTTTTCTTTTGCCTAGGGCGGCAAAAATCCTTGCACCGGCCCTGCCAACATGCTCGCCGAGCCCACTCCACACATGGTGCCAAATGGCTACCAGTGGATGCAGTAAGCATACACCCCATACCTCTCCTGATGCCACAAGGCTTTCAGTGAGTGGGGGAGGGCGGGCTAAGCTTTATACTCATGCTAATTAAAATCAACCTATGAGGCAAACAGGCTGTTCAGGGGGGCACGACCAACTAGAGTCAGCCACAATTCCAGTATAAACTGCAAAGAATAACAAAAGGGGGTTAGTCAGCACATCCCAATATGCAGGTGCACGTTGCTATGGCTGAAAACTAAACTAAATATATAATGCAACAGCACTTTGCAATCCAAATAAAGTACAAAAAAGTATTTACCTCTTTTTAGTTAGTTACTGAAAGCAATGCTATATGGGGATAGCGTAACACATCCTGGGCAGTTCAATACTGCCTCTGAACCGACCCCTAGATCATTATAAGTCCTTCCTTACTGTGCAATGGATGATAAAGATATAATATATGGTTAGAATGCAAATGGACCTTACTATCTGTAACATACCTTAGATTTAGTGTAAAATCGCGACTTCCCCTCAACGCACGTTTTTCGTTATTGTTTCTTCAGGAGGAGAGAGCTCTAATTGGGGGCCATTTACATTGGGGTCTGAGCTGAGGTCTTATTGTGGTCTTAACATTGGGAATCTGATCTGAGGTCTGATTGAGGGTTTTATTAATATTGGGGGTCTGATTGGAGCTGTGAGCTGAGTTCTGATTAACATTGGGCGTCTGACTGGTCGTCTGATCTGAGGTCTAATAAAAAATATTTTTTTCTTATTGTCATCATCTAAAACTTAGGTGCTTCTTATAGGTCGAAAAATATGGTAATTTTCCATGTCACTTTTTATATTGAAACTAAAACCAAAAATCCTGCAGTTTTGGCACTGGCCACTATGTCTAATAATTGGCACCACTTCTTGGTTTGTACAGATCACTTTACTGCAGTTAACTCATTCTAATCCTGCCTGTAATGATATCACCTCTGTGTACAGATAAGACAGGATCCACCATTTACAATAGGTGATTGTCAAATCTTATCTATTCCTTCCCTGTACAATGACCTCTTCACAAGTCACAGAGCATGCCTAGAAAACTCCACCATAGAAGTCAATGAGGTCAGCTCCTGACCAATGTATCTATGGACCATGGGGCTGCTGTAAAACAATTTTCTTAACGCTTTCTAAATGTTGTTAACAACAGCTCAGGCAAGATGGCTGCCCCCATAATAATGTGCAGGAAATTAAAAAAAAATCTAAAATCTAAAAACATGAATAAAAAAACATAAATAATAAATCTAAAATAAAAATCTACAGTCATGTGCTACTATCTGGTTTTAACAGCAGATACATTTTTTGGTCACATATTTTCTTTAACCCCTTTAGGACACATGACGTACCGATACGGCATGTTTCCCGAGTCCTTAAGGTCACATGACGTACCGGTACGTCATGAGTAGTTCCGATCACTGCTGCTCAGCCGGCAGTGATCGGAACAAGGTACCTGCTGAAATCATTCAGCAGGTACCTTGTTACAATGCCCAGGGGGGTCCTGTGACCCCCCCGTATGGGCGATCGCTGCAAACCGCAGGTCAATTCAGACCTGCGGTTTGCAGCTCTTTTCGCTATCTCTGATCAAAGAGTTAATGCCCCCAAAGTTGTACATTTTAACCTCCCGCTGCAGCCCCCAATCATATTATGGCGGCGGGGGTGCAGGGGGGGGTGGATGCGGGAGGCTCCTCTGTCTATTCCCTGGTGTCTAGTGGATCTATCAGAGTGTCAGCACATTGCTGACACTCTGATAGAAACGGCTGGCATCTGTGCTTGATCAGATGCCAGCCGTTTAACCGGAACGCGGTATGGAAGGGTTAACAGGGAGGGAGCTCCCTCCCTCTCCCATCGGGGGGCTGCTGTGCCTTTTCAGCCCCCCAACAGGATGGGATCGCAGAGGGAGGGAAACACACATATCACTGAATAAAAAAAATAAAAAATACACTACACATATTAGGTATCGCCGCGTCCATAAAAACCCTTTGCTCTATAAAAATATCACATGACTGAACTCCTCAGGTGAACGCCATAAAAAAAAAAAAATGGTGTAAATAAGCCATTTTTTGGCACCTTACATCACTAAAAGTGTAATACAAAGCGATCAAAAAGTCATATGACCCCCCCAAATAGTGCCAATCTAACTGTCACCTCATCCTGCAAAAATTATACCCAACCTGAGACAATTGCCTAAAATCTAAAAAATATATGGTGCATCGGGGGGCTTCAAATGGGACATGGTGTCAAAAAACCAGTCCAGCAAAATCTGCCTTCGAAAAACCATATGGCGTTCCTTTCCTTCTGCGCCCTGCAGTTTGGCCATACAGCAGTTTACGACCATATATTGGGTGTTTGTGCAAACTGCGGAATCGGGGGAATAAATATTGAGTTTTGTTTGGCTATTAACCCTTGCTTTGTTACTGGAAAAAATGGATTAAAATGGAAAATTTTACAAAAAATTAAAATTCTGAAATTTTATCTCCATTTGCCATTAACTCTTGTGGAAAACCTAAAGGGTTAATGACATTTGTAAAATCAGTTTTAAATACATTGAGGGGTGTAGTTTCTAGAATGGGGTAATTTTTGGGTGGTTTTATTATGTAAGCCTCACAAAGTGACTTCAGACCTGAACTGGTCCCTAAAAAGTGGGTTTTTGAAAATTTCTTGTAAACTTCTAAGCCTTGTAACGTCCCCAAAAAATAAAATGGCATTCCCAAAATGATCGATACATGAAGTAGACATATGGGGAATGTAAATCAATACCTTTTTTTGGCGGTATTACTATGTATTATAGAAGTGGAGAAATTGAAACTTGGAAAATTGCAAATTTTTCAACATTTTTGGTAAATTTGGTATTTTTTTATAAATAAAAATGAAATTTTTCGACTTCATTTTACCAGTGTCATGAAGTACAATATGTGACGAAAAAACAATCTCAGAATGACCTGGATAAGAAAAAGCGTTTTAAAGTTATCACCACATAAAGTGACACTGGTCAGATTTTGAAAAAATGGCCTGGTCCTTAAGGTGAAATAGGGCTGTGTCCTTAAGGGGTTAAGTGAGGCTGTTTGATGTTCTAAAAGTTTAAACAAAGGAGAAAGTTAAAGAGCCAAGACAGAAAGTAGAATACATGGAGTGACTAAAAATGATATCCAGAAAATCACCCTTTTTTGTGAAAATAAAATTTCATTGAAGATTTACATATTTTTAATCACATATTAAAAGCTTATAATTTGATGTAAGTCTTCCTTTAACAAATTTGTCACAGCTGTGAGATCTCTACACGAGAAACAGAAACCAACGCCAGCTAGTAGCTGGTGAAAGTTTCAGTTGTAATTTATGTCAGTTTGCTGACATAAATTATATTAAAGGTATAGGGTTGCAGTTGCCCGCTCACTTATCTAAAGAGAGGCTAAATTATTGGGCAAAATTCCTTTTGTGCCAAATTCTGAGTCAGGCATAAAGCCTTTGTAAATTACCCCAATCCAAAACACAAAGGTCCAGATTTACTAATCCTACAGATGGCGTAAACTTAGACCAGCTGTCTAGACCTGCCCCACATTGGCACGGGCTAAATAATATACCGTATTTTTTCCTCTATGGCCTCATGCACACGACCGTTGTTTGATTCCGTGTCCGTTGCTCTGTTTTTCGTGATTTTCTGCGGACCCAATGGGTCCGTGGAAGCCTCGGCAAATGCACCGTTTGTCCTCCGCGTCCGTGGTCCGTGATTCCAGTCCGTCAAAAAATATAACCTGTCCTATTCTTGTCCGTGAAAAACGGTTCACGGACCCATTCAAGTCAAAGGGTCCGTGAAAAAATGCAGATGGCCATCCGTGTGTCATCCGCGTTCCGTGTCCGTTTTTTTTGCGGATCCCTTGGCAGGCACTTGGGAAAAATTGTCAGCCTGTCTTTTGGTAAAATCTTTTGGGTCATGTCCGCTAAAAAAAACGGAAGACACACGGAAACACAACGGAAGGCAAAAACGGACACGGATCACTGAACAACGGAACCCCTTTTTGCGGACAGCATAAAAAAACGGTCGTGTGAATGAAGCCTATAGGACGCACTTTTTCTCCCCCAAAAGTGGGGGGAAAAGGGCAGTGCGTCTTATAAAGAGAAGGTTGCAATTTTTACATTGCTGACACTGATACATCGCCAGCCGCTATGCTGCACAGCGCGGTCGGCGATGTAACAGAGTTCTATGGCGCGGGGTGGGAGGAGGGGCTGGAGGCCGGCAGCTGCTGTTTCACACGCGGCGGGGCCCGGTGCAGTCACTGCCTCCATTACACTGGGCCCCACTCACAGAAGTCTTGATATGTAAAGATTAGTCATGTAACCCTCAACAAGTGGCTCTGCTTTGTTAAAGTACTGTAATCGTCTGTAGTAGTACTTACAATCAAGCTAGCAGGCAGGCCAGCAGCGTCACGTCACTCAGGAGCTCCTGCTCCTCCCATTTCATTAATGAAGCTGGAGGAGCAGGAGCTCCTGAGTGACGTGACGCTGCTGGCCTGCCTGCTAGCTTGATAGTAAGTACTACTACAGACGATTACAGTACTTTAACAAAGCTGTGCCACTTGTTGAGGGTTATGACTAATCTTTACATATGAAGACTGCTGTGAGTGGGGCCCAGTGTAATGGGGGTCACTATTTACATAGGGACATCAGAAGACACAGCGGGGACCAGCATAAAATGCTATATACCCTCTGTGTCATCCACATATCCCCCCATGACAGTGTCATCCACAGATATCCCTATAGCAGTATCGTCCACAGCTCCCCCCATATCAGTGTGTCATCCACAGATCCCCATAACAGTGCGTCATCCACAGATCCCCTCCATAACAGTGTCATCCACAGATGCCCCATAACAGTGCGTCATCCACAGATCCCCTCCATAACAGTGTCATCCACAGATGCCCCATAACAGTGCGTCATCCACAGATCCCCTCCATAACAGTGTCATCCACAGATCCCCCATAAGAGTGTCATCCACAGACCACCTTTAGTTCAAACCCACCAAAAGCACACCTTTTTGTTCAAATTTTTTTTTTCTTATTTTCCTCCTCAAAAACCTAGGTGTGTCTTATCATCAGGTATGTCTTATTAAGTGAAAAATATGGTATGTGGTGCAGGAATAGACACTTTTCTTGACTTTATACCAACTATTGGCTGGCTCTCTTTGAGACAGATTTTTATGGCAGAATAGTGGCACAATTTTCTCACAAAATGATACATCTTAGACACTGCCCCCTGTGGCAAAGCATTACCACTTTCCTCTAAATACCCTCCCTTGTGGAACATGGGGGAAAAGTGTAGAAACTCTAAATGTGCCAAACTGTGTAAAGCGGCCTTATCATAAATTAGGTGCATTCTCCAGCAGTCCGTGCACCTAAACAGACATCTGAGCCAAATTTCTGGCTTCATTTGCACCAGAAAACTGGCGTAAATTAACATAAATTTGTCTTGGCTGTTGGGCAAACTCCTTTCCCACCCTTGCCATGCCCCTTTTGGAAATGTGGCGGCGTGAAAAAAGGCACTTAAGGCTACATGCACACGACCGTTGCCTGCCTCTGCATCCGCTCCTCCTGCAAATTTTGCGTCCGTCAAAAAAAACGGATGATGGACCGTTTCTTTTGACGGATCCGATTTTTATGGCAGATCCATTGTAAAAATGCCTATCCTTGTCCGCAAACGTGAAAAAAATAGGACATGCACTATTTTTTTTGACGGAATGAAAACACGGATCACGGATGCGGAACAAAAACGGTTGACCATCCGCATTTTTTGACGGACCCATTGAAATGAATGGGGAAGCATCCTATCCGTGAAAAAAAACAGAACGGACACGGAAACAAACAACGGTCGTGTGCATGAGGCCTAAGGCATAGTCTCTTCCGCTAAACTCCTGATCAGATGTATTTCCAAGTCTTCCTGTTCATCTTCATATAATGTATATGCAGCTCAACAGGGGAGATCGGAAAAACATACCCGGTCAGGACCTGAGTGGAACAGACTGCAGCCAGTGTGAGTGCAGCGGAGACGGTTGAATTGGCGGCCTGACCGAGGGGTGTGTACTGACCAAAGTCTCTTCCCACAACAAGGAAGAAGGCAGCCAGATATGTTTAAGAGCCCAAAGAACCCCTTTAAGGCTACAATTATGCCGAAAGTCACCACATGAGCTTACAACATATTTGTTGTACTAGATGTAGACTGTGGAACAAAACAACTCGAATAAGTGCTAGTTAAATATCTCGCTACAATTTGCCCCTGGTAAAAATGATTGAGGATATACTTGTAAAACAGAAGCATCTGCGTATATTTATTAATGTTGGACATCTAGCAATATTTTGTGTCTTCCTGTCACTGATGAACATGTGAATCTTCATAAAAGTGAAATGAGAGCTGCTTTCTTCCACTTCAGTAACCAGCACTACTCTGTGCATCTCTCGAAAGGAGCTATTTTTTGCAAATAGTAAAATTATGTGGTTACAGTGCATTAACAAACTTTGTGGCAAAGAAGCTCAAATAGTGGTATCAGCTATTAGTAGTACATTGTTATCACAATGAAACATGAAATGTTCCCATAAAGGACAACAATGTGATTTTAAGGCCTTTGGCTGAAGAAAACTGGTAACAGAGAGATACAGTAGGTGTCATTGAACTGTGAAGCAAATATAATACAATAATATTTCATATACATAATATTATATATAATAATGAGCCATATGTAAATATTTAAACAGTGTAAGCCTCATGCACATGGCCATACTTGGGATCCAAATCACACAGATCCCATACAAGGTGCCCATGGTTCTAGGGGGCACTACAGGGCCTCTATGGCATGCACATCATATATGAATCAAGCCAATGCTTGTTGGATGAAATTACATTCTTGTGTAAAAAAATGTAAAAATACTGCAAATTGTTCATGCAAACCTTTTAATTTTATTTTATTCTGATTATTCTAAAAAAAAAAAAAAAAACTAAAGAAAGTAATGCACTGAGAATGTAGCTACACAGGAAAATGTGACAGCTATGGCATTAATTTACAGATATGTTGAGTTGTTGCTGCACATAATTGTTGGGTATAGAACTATAGATGCAGCAAGCTGTATCTGGTTGCACATAGTCTGAACAGATTGATAAGGTCAGCCTTACACAATTACATCATTTATCTATAATGACTTTTTTTATTCCCAAAAGTATTGAGACTGACACAAATTTAGATTTTCGCAAAGTTGCTTGGTGCTTCCGTTTTCATGATGGCAATTTGCATTAACTGTAGATTGTCATAAAAGTGATCAGATGAATTGCAATTAATTGCAAAGTGATTCCTCACCTTGAAAATTAACCTAATAACAAAACCCTCATTTACACTGCATTTTAGCCCTGCCACAAAATTACCTGCTAACATAATTTCAGTGATCTTCTCATTAG
Organism: Bufotes viridis; assembly: GCA_033119425.1. NCBI lineage: Eukaryota > Metazoa > Chordata > Amphibia > Anura > Bufonidae > Bufotes > Bufotes viridis. Next base: position 305,341,640 of record CM065589.1, on the reverse strand, counting down.
CTCAGAAGAAAGTGTTAACAAGGACAAAGCAGCTGATATCACTCTGTCATGCTGATGGAATTAGAAGAGTGAATCCCGCGGTGACTTTCCACAACATCACATGCGCCGACGGGACCTCTGCACCTCAAGAGCGCCTTCTGACCCGATCCCTACATCGAATAAATACCCCCGGTCTCGCAAGTATCATGCTCCCTGACTAGGGACATTCGTGTACCACGGAGCTTTCACTATAGTTTAAATGAGGCTCTTCCTTTACCATTGAGGTTTATTATGGCATGGTCAGTCCTCTGCCTCCCCTAATTTTAATAGCCTGATAGCGATATATAACTCTGGCTGGCTAATAATATAAGGGGGGCACAAGGGGCCTAACTTCTTAACAAACTTTTGATCCATTATAACTGGTGTGACTGATGGACCTCTCACATCAGTAATCCTATTTTTTTGGGTCATGTGATTGGGCTTTCTTGTTATATTGAGTATCTGTTGGAATATATTGCCGGTGGCCTTATCTGAATCAGCAACTAAGGTTGAGGCCTGATCTTCATACATGTATCACCAGCCTCTCCCTTATATTGATTGGCCCATGATTATAGGGCCATGGTCAGTATATGTCCCATGGACTCTATGATTGTTTATTTATAGATGCATGTCTGATCTGTCAAATCTGATATTAAGAACCTATGTATCCGCATATGTATCTATGATCCATTCAGTAGAAAGAATTAATCTCATCCTTCTTATATCAGTGAGGTCTAGCTACCATTATTTTTGATATTTCTTGATATCGAGTTTGGTGTTGTCCTAGACTGTCATCTTGAATTTGAATCGTGGGAAATAATCTCCCGTCATATATTGCAGTTGTTGTTGAGAACCCTAACATCAAAGAGGCGAAACGCGTTGGGACTGTCTTCAGATTGTCTTTGTTTATGGTGCATGGTAGTTCACACTTTGTTTAGCACATCACTGGGGGCTGATTGGTAAATGTATTTTTCGTTTTCTGCAATTGTATGTATACCTGTCTAGAACCCTCCTTCAGCAACAGTTTATCCCCAATCAGGGTCTTCTAGGGTCTCCAGGAGGCATGAGACATGGGATCGCCCATATCGGGGCGGCTATTCCGTTTGTAGATAGGGTTGATAGTGTAGGGCCAGTTTATAGGGACAAGAATCCCCTAGTCACCTTTACAAATTACCTGAACCCTACACATTACCTCCCCTCAACGGATATAGTGGACTCCATTGATTGAATTAGAAGAGTAGACTAGTTGCTTTAGAAAGGGGGGTGCTTGAAATCATTGTCTTCTATTAACTATGGTTACCTCCAAGTAAACATGCAGTCATCATTGCTTTGCATCAAAAGGGTTTCACGAGGAAACGTGCAGTCATCATTGCTTTGTATCAAAATGGCTTCACAGAAAAGGACATTGCTGCTCGGAAGATTGCACCTAAATAAACCATTTTTAAGATGTTAAAGAACTTCAAGGAGATAGATTGAATTGCTGTGAAAAAGGCTTCAGGGCATCCAAGAAAGTCCAACAAGTGCCAGGACTGCCTCCTAAAGAGGATTTAGCTACAGGATCGAGTCAACACCAGTGCAGAGCTTGCTCAGGAATGGCATTAGGCAGGTGTTAGTACATCTGCACACACAGTGAGGTGAAGTCTGTTGGAAGATGACCCGGTGTCAAGAAGAGCAGCAAAGAAGCCACTTTTCTCCAAGAAAAACATCAAGAACAGACTCACAGTTTGCAGAAAGTACAGGGATTGGACTGCAGAGGAATAAGGTAAAATTATTTTCTCTGATAAAGTTCCCTTCAGACTTTTTGGAATATATAGAGAAATGAAGGTCTGGATAAGAAAAGGAGAGTGCTACCTGAGTACCGTGTGGTGCCAACAGAAAAGCATCCTGAGACCATTTATGTATGGGGTTACTTCTCATTCAAGGGCCCAATGGGCTCACTCACAATTTTGCCTAAGAACACTTCCATGAATAAAGAATGATGTCAAGAGCAACTTCTCCCAATGACAGAAGCAGTTTGGTGATGAACAAGACTTTTTCCAGAATGTTGGAGCACCATGCAAAAGTGATTACTAAGTGGCTCAGTGAACAAAACATTTTGGATCCTAGGCCAGGAAACTCCCCAGATCTCAATCGCATAGACAACCCATGGTCAATCCTCAAAAAGCAGGTGGACAAACAAGAACATAGTGTTACAGACCAGGAAATAACCAGTTTGACTTTTGGATAATCTTAAGGGCGTTATCCTGGCAGGCCCCTGGTATTCACCTTTTAACACCTATACAAGAATCTGGACTTCACTGCAGGGGATCCACCAAGCCACTACCTCTTTGAATAGTCCTAGTGTGGTTGGCAGCTGACCTGTAAAGCAAGAAACATGCAGAGGTTTGTGCAAATCTATGAAACTAATCCAAGGTCAGGCAGCAAATGGAGGGTAAGAATCAATAAATAGACAAGCAGGAATAGCACACCTTCACTTAGAACTAGCAGTCTAGACACTGGCGAAGATATCTTAAATATCCTGAGACAGCCAGCCATGAACTGGGGAAGAATGAGGGCCTTACATGCGCTGGCCCTTTAAGAGCCATAAAGCGTAAGCATCCTATGGGTGGGAAGCAAAGCCTAGGCAGAGAAGCGCAGGCTGCAGCCTACAGAAGAAGAATGAGAGTCCAGTGGCCAGGCCTGCTGTGGGTAAGGAAGAGGAGGGGCAGCAGCTCTGGCAGGATGGGCAAGGTGAGTTTGGTGGCGTCCATGCCCAACTGGCAGGTTTGCACAGTGGCGGCATGGGCCACCATGCTAACACATAAATTGTGATAGACTACAAGCACAGATTAGGCAAGAATGGATTTGGCCGGGATGCTGATGTTCAGCATGCCAGGGCATATTTCAGAAGTCAACACTGAAAAGGGTCAACACTGAAACTATTGAGTCTTTGTATAAACTTGATGGATTTGTCAATAAAGTAAAAACAAAACTTATGAAATGCTTATAATTGTACTTCAGTATACCACAGAAACATCTGACAAAAAGATCCCAAAACACTGAAGCAGCAAACTTTATGAAAGTCTCAAAACTTTTGGCCATGACTGTAATGTTAAAGGCAGTCTGCTAGCAGGTTTGATAATGCTAAACTGCTGACAGCACTAGGTAGTGGCTGGGGACAGCAGTATAAACGTACCTTTGAGCTTTTCTCTTCAAGAGTAGTGTAAAAATGAAGTTTTATGTTGCCAATTTATGCTCCTGCAAGTGCACAGAGCAGGTGCTTCACTGTGAACTGCTCTCTGCATTGAGCTGCTTCACAGCTCCTCCCCTCTGCTCTGACTGACAGCTGGACTGTCTCCTGGTTGAAATCATTGTCTTCTTCTGTTAAATATGGTTACCTTCAAAAAAAAAAGTGCAGTAATCATTGATTTGCATCACACACTGCAGAGGGGAGAGTCTATAAAGAAGCGCAACACAAAAAGCAATACACAGTGAAGCTACACTTCCTGGGCACTTAAGCGTGCAGATTTTACCAGAATAAAACTTCATATTCTCGCTACTCATGATAATCCATGAAAAGTATGTTTATACTGTTCTCCTTTAGCCCCTTCCTTGTGCTGTCAGTAGTTTTGCATGGTCATAACTGCTGATATAGTCAGTTTAAAGGGGTATTCGGAGAGGATAGGTCAATCTCTTAGGCTTGTTACACACTTGCGTTTGCCAATCCGGCAGGCTGCTCGAATGCCATTCAGCCCTATTAACTATAATGGGGTCCGGCGGTGATCTGGCCACTGTCTGGCAAATATGCTGAGAAATGGCTGGACATATACTCCTGCATGCAGCAGTTTTTGTCCATCCGATTTCCTGGCATAATGTGCCAGAACAGCTTGTCGGCAGTGTGAAACAGGCCTTAAATAATACTGCCACATCATCAAAGTGGTACACCTGTTTATCTATTGGTACAATAGCGCAGCATACCATACACCAACTTCCTCAACATGGTTAATGTCCCATTATGCGGCAGACTTTAAAGAGGTTGTCCCTTGGAAAATATTCTACTTTTTTTGTTAGCGAGCACAAATGGACCTAAATACTTTTGTAATTGCATGTAATTAAAAATAGACACTGAGTTATTCACTGAAATCTCTCTCTACAGCGCCACCGGCTGTTTGCTCTATTTTAATTTCTCTGTCCTGCTCACTGAGATGAGGCACATTATCAGTTCCATCCTTCAACTGCCAGCAGCTGCAAAAGAAAGGACATGCCCCCTGAGAAAGTGCATGCCCCTCAGCTGTCAGCTTGAATCAGTGGCGGATCCAGAGCCTGGTCTCGGGAGGGGCACTTCCGGATTGTTTTGTGGCGGCGGACAGAAAATAATGTGGTGCTTATAGAACAGACTATTTTGTTTAACCTATCGTACAGCTCTAACCTTACTTAAAAACAGTCACATTTGTCTTTCCAAATTACGATTTTAAAAATTACAAACAAATAGGTGATATTTAACCACATATAACTTTATTATTTAACAGTTTTGGAGACATTTTCATCAGGAGTTTGTATACTGATTATAGAACAATATTCCCAGACAAAATAGTAAAAAACAATACACAATAATGTGTAAAAAGGTAGAAATAAACTGATAACAGTGTCACTTTCCAAACACTAAGGCCTCTTGCAGACGAGCGTTCTTCACGCAGCGAGTCCGCAACGGAGCTCCCGGCCCGACCTCCCAGCACTGCCAGGGATCACATAGCATTATATTGATTTATGATGCTATGTAACCCTTACAGTTCTGGAATGTATTGGATAACACTGGCAGCATTATGCCAGTGTGATCAAATACATTCCAGAACTGTAAGGGTTACATAGCATCATAAATCAATATAATGCTATCTGAATCCCGTCAGTGCAGGAAGGTCGGGCCGGGAGCTCCGTTGCGGACTCGCTGCGTGAGGAACGCTCGTCTGCAAAGGGCCTAAAAGTAACAGACACATTACATTTGTACATTAAATAACAAGAACAATTTACAGAATTAGCTCAAGTCTTCGTTTTCCTTGCTTTGCAAACAGCTCAATTATTCGGTCAGTAATCACAGGAACATCTCTGTGAATGTTAAGCAAACTCAAACCATTTAATCTTTCCTCTGACATTCGTGACCGAAGCCATGTTTTAACACGACGGAGGGTTGAGAATGATGTCTCTGCAGAGGCCACACTTACAGGTAGAGTTGCTAAAATCAGAAGTAAACTTCTGATGGTTGGAAAAAGGTCCTGGTCACACACATCTAAACAAGGACAGTTTGTGGAATTTCCTTGTTTTGGGATAACTCGCTTTTCCACTTTGTGAGCCAGAGACAAATTTCTCCCTGAAGTAATGTCTCCACTATCCTCTGGCTACCATCAGCTAGAAGAGAGTGGAAACGGTTTGATGAAGAGTGGACAGCAACATGATCCATGGTTTCCATTTTGTTTTTTACAAGTACTGGTGGCATCAATATTTGAATCTGGAAACACTGCATCGAGTTTTCTGGCAAACGAGCTTTTAAATCGTTAATAATGTTATCCAGCAAAGGAATATACAAAGATTTCCTGTAGAATTCTTCAGTTGATCCTGCCTTGTAATTTGATCTGTGCACTTGTCTTTCTACAAGACATGGCAATTTTAGTTAAACTCCAAGTTCTGAGGCCAATTCTGTAGCCTCCATATGCAAAGTGGAAAAAGTATGATCAGCGTTACATCGCATATTCTCCAGGGTTGTCATGGTGACATTCAGACACGCTTGTCAAATCAAGTGTTGGAGATTGAAGAAAACGAGGTAGGGTTACTTTCAGAACATTGATAAGTGAAATCAAGGAAAAGATCAATTCTGCACTGTACAAAGAATGGATGAGAGTAGAGGCTGATGAACTAGAGCAGTGTTTCCCAACCAGTGTGCCTCCAGCTGTTGCAAAACTACAACTCCCAGCATGCCCGCACAGCCAAAGGCTGTCTGGGCATGCTGGGAGTTGTAGTTTTGCAACAGCTGGAGGCACGCTGGTTGGAAAACACTGAACTAGAGCTTGAGCATTTCCATTGAGATATTGCTGATAGTGCACTCACCACTTTAACTAGTCCATCTCGAAATCTTATAAGAGAATCATGGGGCTCTACCCATCAGGGGCGGATTAAGTGCATGATAGGCCCGGGGCTGTCTACCCAACTTGGGCCCCCCACTCCATTTTAGGTTTCAGTTTTTTTTCTGTATAAAGAGGCTGCGGTGCTTTGTAAGCGTCACAGTCTCTTCCTAGGCCATATGACATCACATTCATCGTTCACATGGCCTAGCTGCAGCTCTGTCCTATCTGAGTGATTGGGGCTGAGCTGCAATACCAAGCACAGTGCTATCACATGGACAGCGCCGTACTTGGTAAGGAGCAAAGAGGCTGCGGCGCTCACTGGAACATCGCGGTCTCCTCTAACAGCTGATTGGCGGGGCTGCCAGGAGTCAGACCCCCACCATCTCATAACTCTCTGAGTACAGATGTCATAGATGTTTCCTGCAGTCCTATGTAACACCCCACATAACACAGTGAATTATTGTGTTATGTGGGGTGCTACCTAGACTGCAGGGAACATGTACATTATCTGCACACAGAAAGTTATCACTGTTATCTGGGCTATTACATAGGACTGCAGGTGAAAAATTTAAATTTGAGGTGCCAAATTTAAAATACATATGATTATGATAAAGACTTGGAGGAGAAGATGAGACGCAGGTCACAGTAGTGAGCCAGCTCTACATATAGGGAATACAGCACCACATACCTCTTACATCCAGGGACTTCTCTTGTCATGTAGCTCTTCTCTTTCCTCTTCTCCTCCGTTTGACCCAGACCGCCATGACTAATTCCTCCCGCCGCATCTCGTCCCTACAGAGTTTGTTACACAGACACGTTAGATTTCTCATAATTGGGGTCATTTATCAAACTGGTGTAAATTAGAACTGGCTTAGTTGCCCATAGCAACCAATCAGATTCCACCTTTCATTTTCCAGAGGAGCTGTCAAAAATGAAAGGTGGAATCTGTTGCTATGGACAACTAAGCTAGGTCTACTACAACAGTTTGATAAATGACCCCAAAGATCCCTATAGTGTCTACAGCAGTTATAATGTCCCCTAGAGTGCCCCCAATAATAATAACATCCTATATTGTGCTCCAGGTAATAATCCCTGTATAGTGTCCCCAATACCCCACACTACCCCCATATAGTATTTTCCCTTCACACTGCCCCCATACAGTAGTTTCCCACACTGTCCCCATATAGTAATTTCCCCACACTGTCCCCATATAGTAATTTCCCCAGACTGCCATCTATTAATTAATTTGCCCCACACTGTCATCCATTAATTTGCCCCCACACTGTCATCCATTAATTTGCCCCCACACGGTCATCCATTAATTTGCCCCCACACGGTCATCCATTAATTTGCCCCCACAACTGCCATTCATTAATTTGCCCCCACACTGCCATCCATTAATTTGCCCCCACACTGCCATCCATTATTTTTCCCCACACTGCCATCCATTAATTAGTTTGCCCCCACAACTGCCATTCATTAATTTGCCCCACACTGCCATCCATTAATTTTCCCCACAACTGCCATCCATTAATTTTCCCCACACTGCCATCCATTAATTAGTTTGCCCCCACAACTGCCATTCATTAATTAGTTTGCCCCCACAACTGCCATTCATTAATTAGTTTGCCCCCACAACTGCCATTCATTAATTTGCCCCCACAACTGCCATCCATTAATTTCCCCCACACTGCCATCCATTAATTAGTTTGCCCCCACAACTGCCATTCATTAATTTGCCCCACAACTGCCATCCATTAATTTCCCCACACTGCCATCCATTAATTAGTTTGCCCCCACAACTGCCATTCATTAATTTGCCCCCACAACTGCCATCCGTTAATTTTCCCCCACACTGCCATCCATTAATTAGTTTGCCCCCACAACTGCCATCCATTAATTTGCCCCCACAACTGCCATTCATTAATTTGCCCCCACAACTGCCATCCATTAATTTTCCCCCACACTGCCATCCATTAATTAGTTTGCCCCCACAACTGCCATCCATTAATTTTCCCCTCACTGCCATCCATTAATTAGTTTGTCCCCACAACTGCCATCCATTAATTTGCCCCCACAACTGCCATTCATTAATTTGCCCCCACAACTGCCATCCATTATTTTGCCCCCACAACTGCCATCCTAATTTGCTAATTTGCCCCCATGGAAACATGCCCCACTGTCCCTTAATATCCCCCCCCCTCAAGTTAGCACACACACAAAAAAATAAAGAGCTAATACTTACCTGTATGCTGAATGGTGTGGCAGGCGCACGTACATCAGAGCGTGCGCGCGCCACTATACAGGCGCACAATGACGTCATCACGCGCGCCGCGCGATTATGTCATCGCGCACGCCGGGCTTATACCACCACATAGGCCTCAGGCCTACTAGGCCTGAAGCCTATGGCGGTGATAGGCGGCGGGGCAGGGAACTATACGCTCCCGTGCCCCGCCGCAGTATGTGGGCGCTCGGGTCGGCATTGGGCCCCCCAGTGATGCCGGGCCCGGGGCTGCCGACCCGAACGCCCCTATGTTAATCCGCCACTGCTACCCATCTAGTTTTACAAAGACTGGTCAGTTGAGAGCCTAACTCCTGCTTTAAAACAAAATGACGCTTTGCTGATTGGTTGAAAAATGAAATGGTTGATTTGACCACTGCTACTGCATTGCGAACTGCTGAAACTTGTGAGGACTTTGAAATTGAATTGTTCAGAGAATGGTTGTAGCAAGGACATCTGCAACTGTTGGGTGCTGCTCTAATAATTTCTGAAACAGCACCAGCCACCTCTGAAGACATAACACTGCAACTGTCTGCCGACACAATGATTGATATCCAGGAAGAGGTCTTTGATTAGTTGAATTACCATCTGGCCTAAAACCTGTCCTGTAAGCCTTAGTTCTGAATCTGAACTATCCAATCCTGACTCACTCTGAGTTGCAAATTCATAGGCATCTACGAATTTTATAAAATCTTCACAAATAGATCCATTGTAGACATATCTAAAGTTAAGTGAAAGTTGTTCTATATGTGAAATATCTGCAGTTTCATCAAATATTAAACTAAAATAGCAAGCCTCTTTAATTCTAGCAACAATGATATTGCAGATTTCATCACAACATTTGATTAAATAATTTTGTGTGGATTTTGAAATGTATGTAGCAAGTGAAGATGCAGTAAGGAGGTGCTTCTCTAAGATTTTGTCTCCAGATGCAACGCGGTATCTCAGTAATTCCCGAAAATTCCCTTCATTCACGTCCGGAGTGGAGTTATCCATTAATGCACCATCATCTCGGTGGCCACATAGAGGTATATTTTGTCTACCCAAGAATATAATGGACTCAATGATAGGAAAAATTTGCTGTTGGTTCTCCTTTACCTTCTGAAGACGATGTGAATTTATTTGATTGACAATTTCATTGTCAGGGGAATGGTAGGTTTTTAAAAATGCTTTTCCTTGGGTTACACTCTCCTGGTGATAAACAAGTCTTGCATGGACTTCCAAATCTCCTTCCTTACCCTTAAGCTTTTTAAAATTCGTAAGGGCCTCAGCTACCAATTTTCCAAGTGCCATGCCTTTGTTGTGACCACCTTTGCGATGTTGTGCAAACAACGCACAGTACTTGCAAAACAAACCCTTCTTAACAGCTGAATATACTAGACAAGGAAAACTGTCAATATGTTGTTTTGACAAGTATCGTTTGATTGTCTGAGTTTCTCCATTTTTGGAAGTCATGGTCTGAACAGAGAAAGGTAGCTCATATCCAGGAGGAGGTTGCCATGGATTTTCCAGTAACAAGCATTTGGTGAAGTCATCAATTGTTTTGCCAAGATGTGTGCCAATGTCATTCATTAGGATACTGCCAGTTTGAGGTGGGGTATCAACTGACAGTTTGAGGTAGGGTATCAACAGACAGTGGCAACACAGAATCAGTTTGACAAGGTATTGGCTCTACGTGTGACTGTACCAGAACACGAAGGGAGGCTAGTGTCAGTTTCTATAGTTGAAGTGCTTTCTAGTACAGGCTGTGCTCCTTTTTTTCACTAGTACTGAAGAAGGAATCAATAGTCCTACTATTCACCCTTTTCTGGCTCATTGTGCACTATCTACAATTAAAGCACAAAAGAGCACACCTTGTAAAATAATTGGCTTGCTAGGGCATCATGCCCACATCCATTATGTTATTTAATGATAAATAAATGCAACAGCACCTTGTTTAAGGCCTCTTTCACACTTGCGTTGTTAGAATCCGGCGTGCACTTCCGTCGCCGGAAGTGCCCGCCAGATCCGTAACAACGCAAGTGAACTGAAAGCATTTGAAGACTGATCTCAAAATGCTTTCAGTGTTACTATGGCAGCCACGGATCGCATGCGAGTCACGTGATGCCATAGCGTAGTGGGGAGCTGCTGAGCAGTATACTTACTGCCCGAGCGGCCCCAGGCGCCCAGCACGGCGCAGTAACGTCCATACTGCATGCATCACGCTCCCCACTACACTTTACCATGGCAACCAGGACTTTAGCGTCCTGGCCGCCATGGTAGCCATTCAGAAAAATCTAAACGTCGGATCCGAAACGAGGTTTAGCTTAAGGCCGGATCCGGATTAATGCCTTTCAATGGGCATTAATTCCGGATCCGGCCTTGCGGCAAGTGTTCAGGATTTTGGCCGGAGCAAAGCGCAGCATGCTGCGGTATTTTCTCCGCCAAAAACGTTCCGGTCCTGAACTGAAGACATCCTGATGCATCCTGAACGGATTTCTCTCCATTCAAAATTCATTGGGATAATCCTGATCAGGATTTTTCCGGCATAGAGCCCCGACGACGGAACTCTATGCCGGAAAAGAAATACGCACGTCTGAAAGAGCCCAAGAGCACAATAAAGCTAGCATTCTAATGTAATTAATTTTGACAATAAAGCTTGCACTCTACTTCATATAGCAAATAAAGCTCATTTACCATCTGTGTTTATCAGATCAGTCACTCTAGTAGTACACTCGGTTTGATAATTTAATGTAACCCCCCCCACAGTCTGTCATTCACTGATAGTAGGCTTAGGCTGGCAAGGCAACTTGACTTATGCTAAAGTGGCTGGGCTAGAGGCATTTTAGTGAACTCTATTAGTGTGACAGTCATTTTGCATGCGGTCATCATGGGACCGTCACGCCAGCCATAGGCCATAGTAGTGTCACTATGACACTATGGCCTAATGGCCGGCGTGACGTGACCACATGCAAATTGAAGCTCTAGACTATGGCCAGTGCCAGTCAGTGGCTCTAACACCTGGGCTGGGGACTTGGGGAGTCACAGTGGGGACAGGCAGTAAAGTATTTAGTATTAGGTTGTAAAGTATTTAGAACAGTTAGTACACTATTAAAAGTGTGGCCAGCCGGCATGGCACTGGAGCATGATTGCCTACATACAGCACTCTCTGTCCGACCCACGCATGCAGCTCCCTCCCCCACTGTACACTGATATATACCGCGCTGATATATCTGGACTTCTCCAAAGCATTTGACACTGTACCTCATAAAAGGTTAGTATATAAAATGAGGATGCTTGGACTGGGAGAAAATGTCTGTATGTGGGTAAGTAACTGGCTGAGTGACAGAAAACAGAGGGTGGTTATTAACGGTAGATACTCAGATTGGGTCACTGTCACTAGTGGGGTACCTCAGGGGTCAGTATTGGGCCCTATTCTCTTCAATATATTTATTAATGATCTTGTAGAAGGCCTATACAGTAAAATATCTATTTTTGCAGATGACACTAAACTGTGTAAAGTAATTAACACTGAAGAGGTCAGTTTTCTGCTACAGAGGGATCTGGATAGATTGGAGGCTTGGGCAGAGAAATGGCAGATGAGGTTTAACACTGATAAATGTAAAGTTATGCACATGGGAAGGAATAATGCAAGTCACCCGTACATATTAAATGGTAAAACACTCGGTAACACTGACATGGAAAAGGATCTAGGAATTTTAATAAACAGCAAATTAAGCTGCAAAAACCAGTGTCAGGCAGCTGCTGCCAAGGCCAATAAGATAATGGGTTGCATCAAAAGGGGCATAGATGCCCGAGATGAGAACATAGTCCTACCACTTTACAAATCACTGGTTAGACCACACATGGAGTACTGTGTACAGTTCTGGGCTCCTGTGAACAAGGCAGACATAGCAGAGCTGGAGAGGGTTCAGAGGAGGGCAACTAAAGTAATAACTGGAATGGGGAAACTACAGTACCCTGAAAGGTTATCAAAATTAGGGTTATTCACTTTAGAAAAAAGACGACTGAGGGGAGATCTAATAACTATGTATAAATATATCAGTGGTCAGTACAGTGGTCTCTCCCATCATCTATTTATCCCCAGAACTGTGACTGTGACGAGGGGACATCCTCTGCGTCTGGAGGAAAGAAGGATTGTACACAAACATAGAAAAGGATTCTTCACGGTAAGAGCAGTGAGACTATGGAACTCTCTGCCTGAGGAGGTGGTGATGGTGAGTACAATAAAGGAATTCAAGAGGGGCCTGGATGTATTTCTGGAGTGTAATAATATTACAGGTTATAACTACTAGAGAGGGGTCGTTGATCCAGGGAGTTATTCTGATTGCCTGATTGGAGTCGGGAAGGAATTTGTTTCCCCTTAAGTGGGGAAAATTGGCTTCTGCCTCACAGGGGTTTTTTGCCTTCCTCTGGATCAACTTGTAGGAAACAGGCCGAACTAGATAGACAAATGTCTTTTTTCGGTCTTATATACTATGTTACTATGAGTCTGAGCTCCGGCTTGTGACGTCACCGGCCGGCGCTTAGCTGTGCAGTGACTGTCTGAGCAGACATCCCACACGTTACCTGGGTGGTAGGGGATACACTAGGAACAATATATGGGGGGGGGGGGGGGCACATAAGATACCACAGCCAAAAATGGGGGGCACTAATAATTTTTACCACTTAATCATATTACTGAAAAAACTAAATAAGTATATATAAAAAAGATTACAAAATATGAGAGTATTGCAATATGCCGGGATACCTTTTCATAGTACTAACCTAATACATAAAAGACAAGCTTACAAGACTTCTTCTTTCTTCCTCGGTATTGCTACACTACAGTTCATACACCACACCATATAATATACAGTATAGTTCATACACTATGCTGTACAGTATATACAGGATTATAATGTATTATAATGTAGATTGTCTAGCATTGTGTAGGGGTTAGGGTCCATTCACACGTCCGTTGTTTAGTTCCGCATCTGATCCCGATTTTTCGGACTAGTCACGGAATAGTTGCGGACAGAATTCGGACCCATTGATTTTCAATGGGTCTATAAAATATGCGGACAGCACAAAGAGTGCTGTCTGCATAATTTTCTCAGTACATAGTGTCCATAAAAAAATAAAACATGTCCTATTCTAATCCGAAAATTGCGGTCCGTTGTGCAATGCAAAGTCAATGGATCTGCAAAAATCGGAAGACATTCGGATAACTAATCCGTATGTCATTCGAAAAAAATGAAAGAACTTCCTGTTTTCTATTAACTCCAGCCCCCAGAGACTTTGTTATTCTTCTATCCGTTTTTTTTTGCGGATCCGCAAAAAACGGATGACAAACGGAAAGAATTCTTGGAAAATAGGATCCGCAAAAAACGTCCTATTTTCGGATTATAGAAAAACAACGGACGTGTGAATGGACCCTAATACTGTATTTTGTACAGCATGGTGTATGGATTATAATGTATACTGTACAGCAAATGTATGGAGGTTACACCATGCCCCACAATATAACGCCTGCGCCGTGCTGTACAATAAACGGTATAACCCCATCACAGTGTAGAGGTATACTGTATATTGTGTGGCACAATGTATGCTATATATGTATAGCATAAACATACTCCACATTAAAACTTACAATTACTTGTCTTGGCCGTTGGGGATCTCGGACGCCACTTGACACTTTGGCTGGGAGGCTAGGTCTAAGAACATGCCGTCCCCTGGGCAGTATTGTTTTTTTGTTCTTCCCCTTCGGACAGTCGGACTCTGTACAAGAGGTAACAGGGGGTAATATAACTGAGTGGTATCAGGGTACATTATACAGGGGTGATATAACTGAGGAGGGCTATCAGGGGACATTATACAGGGGTAATATAACTGAGTGGTATCAGGGTACATTATTATACAGGGGTAATATAACTGAGGAGGGCTATCAGGGGACATTTTGCAGGGGTAATATAAGTTATATTACCCTGTATAATGTCCCTGATAGCCCTCTCAGTTATATTACCCTGATATGTCCTGATAGCCCTCCTCAGTTATATTACCCTGTATAATAATGTACCCTGATACCACTCAGTTATATTACCCCGCCCTGTATAATTTACCCAGATACCCCATAGTTATATTATATAACTGAGGGGTATCAGTTATACAGGGGTAATATAACTGAGAACGGCTATCAGGGGACATTATACAGGGGTAATATAACTGAGGAGGGCTATCAGGGGACATTATACAGGGGTAATATAACTTATGATTACTACCTGCATAAGTGTCTCCTGATAGTCCCTCCTCAGTTATATTACCCCTGTATAATAATGTACCCTGATACCACTCAGTTATATTACCCCGCCCTGTATAAATTACCCAGATACCCCATAGTTATATTATATAACTGAGGGGTATAAGTTATACAGGGGTAATATAACTAAGTGGTATCAGGGGACATTAAACAGGGGTAATATAACTGAGGAGGGCTATCAGGGGACATTATACAGGGGTAATATAAGGCTACTTTCACACTGCCGTTTCTGGGTCCGCTTATGAGATCTGTTTCAGGGCTCACACAAGCGGCTCAAAACGGATCAGTTTTGCCCCAATGCATTCCGAATAGATAAGGATCCCGCTCAGAATGCAACAGTTTGGCTCTGTTCAGTCACTATTCCGCTCTGGAGGTGCAGACCAAAACGCTGCTTGCAGTGTTTTGGTGTCCGCCTGACGATGCAGAGCCAAACGGATCCATCCTGACTTACAATGTCAATGGGCACGGATGCGTTTTCATTGACACAATATGGTGCGATTGACTTTGTTCATGACAATGTAAACGGATCCGTTCTGAATGGATACAAGCATTTGCAATTTCGTGCGGATCCGTCTGTGCAGATACAAGATGGATCCACACCAAACGCATATGTGAAAGTAGCCTAACTGAGGTGGGGTATCAGGGGACATTAGGGAACTTTCACACTTGCGGCATGGCTATCCGGCAGGCTATTCTGGCGGGGGAACAGCCCGCCGGACCTGCCGTGCCACAAGTACCTGTGTGCTGCGGCAGCACACGGGTACTTGCGGCATGGCGGATCCGGCGGGCTGTTCCCCCTTCTGGAACAGCCTGCCGGATAGCCATGCCGCCAGTGTGAAAGTACCCTTATACAGTGGTAATTTAACTGAGGAGGGGTATAGGGGGACATTATACTGGTGGTAATATAACTGAGGGGTATCAGGGTATATTATACAGGGGGTAATAGAACTGAGGAGGGGTATAGGGAACATTATACTGGTGGTAATATAACTGAAGGGTATTAGGGTATATTATACCTGAGGAGGGGTAATGTAACTGAGGAGGGGTATCAGGGGACATCACATTGTATACAGGTGGTAATATAACTGAGGGGTATCAGGATAATATATACAGAGGGTAGTATAACTGAGGAGGGGTATCAGCCTGATACCCCTCCTCAGTTATATTACCCCTGTATAATATACCCTGATACCCCTCAGTTATATTACCCTATAGCCCTCCTCAGTTATATTACACTGATACCCCCCGTTATATTAACCCTGTATAATGTACCCTGATACCCCTCAGTTATATGACTGAGGTATCAGGGTACATTACTGGGGAGGGGTGCACTGCACATCCGGTGCAGGGTACTTTATATGCTACTGATAGAGTCTCAGCCAGGGCTGCAGG
The DNA here is from genome assembly GCA_033119425.1 of Bufotes viridis. Classification (NCBI taxonomy): domain Eukaryota; kingdom Metazoa; phylum Chordata; class Amphibia; order Anura; family Bufonidae; genus Bufotes; species Bufotes viridis. The sequence goes on along the minus strand of CM065589.1, from coordinate 305,325,556 downwards.
CAGGGCAGAGTGTCAGTGAGACATTCTTTTACACTTAGTCTTCTTCACTTGACTGACTAGGGACAGGAGAGCAGAAGGCTGCAGCTGGGCAAGCCGCCGCCCTCACCTCACTTAACAGGCGCAATGGGGGACCCGCCGTATGCAGGCCGCAATACGGCCATGGGGGGCACACGGTCGTGTGCATGAGCCCAAAGAGCAGGGACTTTGCTTTGGAGCTACGACTGCGCAGGCATCAGTACCAGCAGCACCTGCACAGCGCAAAAGCCAAGGCTGGACCTGTCAATTTAGTAGCAGATAGGCGCTTCTTCACCAGTGGGGTCAGCCACTCATAGGTGAAGAAGTCCTGCTGATTCATTAGAACTGATTCACTCATCTCTAAACCAGATATCACTTTTCAGATCCCACAATAAGCACAACTTGATTGGCTGCTATAGGCAACAGTTTTCCATTTCCTTTGCAGCAGTTTTGAGAATTCTCCCCCAATATAATTCAATGCATTTGTGCCAGAAAACTGGTGTAAGCACATTGATAAATACTATCACACATTTTTCTGCTGTAATATGAGATCGTTATATCAATATGTATGATATTTTACCAGATCACATTGCCTTTGTTATGAAATATTCTAGATGATGCAAAAGTTATCTTCTGCTGCTTTTTTTAGGGTTTGTTAACACATCAAATATTTTCCCCATAAGTAAATCTGCACTGAAATCTACTTGTGTTACATGCGGATTTCATTGTAGATCCTGGTGTTCGTTTTTACACTGGAAGTGAATGGATTTATTATTGAATTAAATATTAATACATTCAGTAACATTTTACTGTATGTTGAATTTCAGTGCGTATTCCACAACTGAAATTCTGGAAAAAATACGCCATGTGTGAACTCGCTCTGAAAATGCCAGTTTGTACAAATGGGGACATGAATTGCTAACTTTGTTCTTTCCTATAGCCAAAGAAAACAGAAGAAACCAGGAAGATGTCCATGATGTCAGTGTCTGAAGTACTTAGATCTTTGCAGCCTCAAGAAACGCACTGTTCATTTTTCCTGCCTTGAAGTTTTGTTACCACAAGGCAGCCAGCAAGCACATTTCAGGGTACACATTAACACGTACCACATTTAGTGCCACACAAACTCGCCACATAAAGACGCAACTGCAGTACCAATTGTGAAAACCACATCAGTAAAGCTAAACCATAGCATAACATCTGGTCACCAAAGCAATTTACCACTGCAAGTGAACATGCCCCTTAGTGCAAAAATATGGTTCTTGGGTGGTAATAAAAGTCTAGTTTTGTTCCATAAATACACAACAGAAAAAAGCATTACATATATAGTATTTAACTACTGTTTGAGTAGCACAACACTTTTAATTCAGGACATACAGAATTAGGCTACATGCACACGGCTGTATGTGTTTTGCGGTCCACAAATAAAAAAAATGGATGACATCCGTTTTTTTGCAGATCCGTTGTAACAATGCCTAAAACGGAAAGAATAGGACATGCTCAATTTTTTTTTGCGGGGCTACGGAACGAACATACGGATGCGGATAGTAAACGGTGTGCTGTCAGCATTTTTTTGCGGACCCACTGAAATGAAAGGGTCCACATCCTATCCGAAAGAAAGAACAGAACGGACACAGAAGCAAACAACGTTCGCGTGCATGTAGCCTTAGTCACTTTATACCTACATAATTCTACGTAGGCGTAGTGTCAGAAATGCTGCACAGATTTAAGAGGCTGCTTTAATGACTGGGAATAATTATACTTTAACTTTGTGAAATTAAAAAAAGTTTCATCACTGAGGGAACTTATGTAGGATAAGATGTAGCTGCAATACTCCAGCACGGGCACCAGGTGGCATAAGTGGATGTTGCCAGTACAACAGCTGTTCTCAACTGCAAGTGAAACATAAATTGACATACTGCATAATTAGTTAAATCTGTAAATATTAAAAATTTAACCATCTTTTGACTTTATTTTTTAATATTGTGTAGGGACAGGGATGTTAATCATCCACCCACTAGAAAACGGGTCTTCTTTGCAACCTTCTGTTTTAATACGTCAGTCTGCAGAAGACAACCATGCAGCTTCCCAGGATGCTTCTTTTCCAACTACCCCAGCCTCATAACATTTGTCCCGAATATCCCTGCAGCCCCAATCCTCTCCATATCTTCCCAGTATGTTTAGTGCTGCCAACATAGGGAGTGGATCAATGGTGCAGCAGTCAGGGTTGGCACCAAGTCAGATATGCAGGGATGGTTAGGGAAAATGTAAGGAGGTAGGGGTGGTGTGATTAGAAAAGAAGCAGGCTGAGAAGTCTGACTCTGTATGCTCCAGTCATCTTCAGCATTCACTAGAATGCAGACCGAGTTTTTTTTTTTTATACTCACACGTCCATAAATTACTGACTAGAACTGCCCGAGTAGCCTTCTAAGCATAGAACAAGCAGAGGTTTCAATCAGTAAGTTATAGTGAATCTGCACAGCTCCTCCTGCTCTATAACATGATGCTGGTAAACTGAAGAACGCGTTCACCGACAGGTCCCATTTAAGTGAAATGACCTTTCTGTTATAAAATAGTATGAATACTAATACCTCCCCCCTCCTTCATTTGTATGGATGCAAGTTTGAACAGGAAGCCAGACAGGTTATTTTTCTTTGAATTTTTTTATTAAAAAAAACAAAAAAGCATGTCAATGAAAATCTGTTTCCTCATTTAAACAAAAAACAGCAAAGTGCCATTTGTCGTCATATGTACACTGTACAAAAATTTACAAATCTGTATAATTACATATAAATATTTCATATAAAAGGTTATTTTCTGGCAAGACCTCTAGCCCTGCAGTTTTATAGTGTAACATTACAAACACTCTGCTTATATAAAATATTCCATGGGAAGAAAAAAAAAAAAAAAAGTCTTAATGCAATCCATATATTGAACAAGATATTCTCGAATACTCGAGGGTTTATCCTGTCAAAGGAGAAATAACGTCACGATGTGGCAGTTTCATACAAACATTGTCTTGTAGTAGGCAGTTACAATCAAGTTAAACGATGGAATGTCAAAAATACATACATTCACTGCACTATGAATTAGGTTACCAAAACTGAAAATTCTTCTGGAAGACTTTACCCAGCCCGCATACATTACAGTGATTAACAAGTGCCCCATGAAATATCGATACTTAAGGGAAGAGAGAAGTGCATACTGTAGTGACAGGACCTGGGATAAACAGGCGCTGCATGAAGAATACAGACAATGTCAAATACATAGAGCTATTCTGCATCAAACGATGCAGTGTGGTCAAATCGTTTTATCCACGTTTAACATTCAATGCCCTGTGAAATGCTGTTTGCCGCTTTAGAAGCAAGCAAAGGGTTAACAAATCAAAAAATTCAGCTTTATCTACAGATATATCTAAATAACCCCCATCTATGAGGTTTTCCAGTTAATGCGCAAGTTCAAGTTACTAGGTCCAGCCTTTGTCTTCACTAAGTCAAGTTATTCCTTGCAAGGTCCACTAGAGATGCAGAAGGACATCCAAACGCCCACGCAGTACCAGCTGTAGTGTGACCCAAATCAGTCCATGTGTTTAATGTGCCACACTGATTTGCTATAGTCCAGGATTTACATATGCCTCTTCATGTGCAGGGCCAAGTGGTCTGAGCGAGAAAAGGCACGGTCACACAGGTGACACTGGAAGGGCCGATGACCAGTGTGTTTGCGGAAGTGGCGTGTAAGCTCATCGGATCTGGCAAACTTCCATCCACATCCTTCCCAGTTGCAGTGATAAGGTTTTTCACCTGGAGAGAAGAGGAGGCAGAAGGATTAGTAATGATTCCTAAATCATCTACCATGCAGCTAATGAGTTAAGTAAAGATCATGAACATCTGGCCTGACCAGACAAAGATTTCTATGGAATTCACAAGAATGCCACAGTGCCCTGGCCGACTTTACATATGGATTATACTGACTGCAGCAATGTCATCTTCCAACTATTGTAGTAAAAGGACACAGAACAACATTAGCGACAATGGCAATTTATACCTACCAGTATGGGTTCTTAGATGGGCCTTGAGATGAGAGCTCTTTGTATAAGTTTTTCCACAGCCAGCATATGAGCAGGTATGCGTAGCAGTTCTCTTTCTGGGCCAAGATCTGCGCCCCCTCTTTGGTTTGGCATCCAGGATTTCCAAGGGAGAACATGGTGGAGTTATGACCCCTCTGGCAGCAGACAGCTGCATAGTTAAATTGTCCTCAAACATGCCAAATTGTGGAGATCCTTGATACTGGTTGGAAGATGGATGATGGAATGCGTTTGGGTAACCATGGCTGTATGGCATTGCTGGGTGGCACATCAATTGTGTTTGACAGTCATTTATCATCAAATCATCTGGGCTCAGAGGTGGAGTGTCAATGCCTCCCATCTGTGGAGAGTTTGCCAGTCTTGGTTGGTCATAGCCCATCATGCAAGCAGCACTGCCTTCTTGCTTGATTTTTGAACAGGACTGAGGCACGAGGCCAATTATAGGTCCATAAGAGTCCACTGTTGGTTCTGTTTTGATGGTGTCTGGAAAATCAAAGCTTTGACTCACAAAAAACCTCCCCTGAATGCTGTTTGCATGACAGTAACTGTCCAGGTCAGATCTCATAAGTTCAGTCATGAGGCTAGATGAACTATAAGGAGGTGGGCTGTGCTCTGAGCTGTAGCCCCCTGGAGAAGGGGTTGTTTGGTAGTAAGTGCAGGATTCAGTAGGAGACACGGAATAATCTCCACAGGTCTGGACATTCTTGTCGGCGCCCATTGACAACACAAACTCTAGAACATTGTTCAGATCTTCATCCTCTTTCTTGGAGCAGAAGGCGTCCGTGCTGTTCATCACTTCAAGGACATTACAGCTGTTGTGCGAAGACTTGGATTCGTAAACACCCTTCCATTTCTGAGGAAGAGAAAAAAATCTGCGTCAGGCTATATAGTACACAAGCGAAGGCACTGATCATACAACTAGCTTCTGGGATCTTTTATGGTAGGGCCACACAGTCAGGTTTCCAAGCAAAAATCAGGAGTGGATCATAAATGGAAAGTATACAGGACAGATAGAACTTCTCTTTTTCATTCACTCCTTCCTGATTTTGGCTTCCAGGAAACCTGAATGTGTGGCCATATCCTTACACATGCATGAACCTCACACACCAACAGTTCACCCTCAGGCAGGCAGTAAATAGTTAAAACTGACTGCATCTAAACCTGGATGAACACTCAGACTTGGATCTGATTCACCTGCAAGCAATAAACTCAATTAAGGCAGATCTATGGAGCCCCGCACACCTGCCCACAGGTGGGTCTCCTCCATACTTACTTCTTGGAAGCACTTCTCTCTTTGGTTCGCAAAGGTGGAAAAAGAAGGGAGGATGGTCTCCGTCAGAGCCATCTTTGTGCTCTTTAAATCCGGGACAGATTGCCACAGCGATAGAGAAAGGTAAAAAAAAAAAAAGAAAAAAAAAAGTTCAACTAAATAACAGTGTTAAACCCCTCAGAAGAGAGGTCCGTCCGTGCAGTACGAAAACTAAACTTTTCTTGCAGTGAGAGGGGGCCTAGATTATAAATAAAGGCACGGGGGGCAAGCACCAAACCAATTGCAAGGAGAGGAGGAAACACGTTCAGGATAAGGAGGCTGAGCACTCGCTGGAGCCTAAATTTAGCAGCACTATATAAACCCTTCAGTTCAGCGCGGTCTGCGACCGGAGGAACAGCTCAGGGAGTCCTTTAAACAGTTAGCCACGCCCTCCTGTCGGCCGTCGCTAAGCAACCGAAGGAAACACGGGCTAACACATAGATGCGTGACGTAGTGTTGACGTAGGAGGGAGCCCCGGGCTGAAAAGCCCGCCTTTTTTTCTACGTGTTTCAAGTTGTGTGTAAATTCAGAAGGGCTTGTCATGTGTGACAGAGCAGGCAGCTGATATATGAGCGTTCACAATCTCACACCTACCTGCACGGTGCACATTATGGCACTGCTAAGCAAGAAAAAAGCTTGTTCGATCACTCATTGATGCTTTTTGTCACGTTTTGCAACTGCAGCAAAATCGCAACTATTACAAAATGGCCTGATTTTGAAAATCACAGCGAAAAGTAACACACCAGAAAAAAATGATGCATGTAAATTAAAGGAGTTGTCTGGGATTTGTTTAAAAAAAATGGTAAAAATCGGTATACAGACATCCCAACCTGCGAAAACTCATTTCAGGGAGGTGCACTTCTCATTTCAGGGAGGTTTTATTTTTTTTATTTTTATTTCACGAACTTTTTATTACATTCATCAGCCCCCCAGTGCCTCTCATCAGCCCCCCAGTGCCTCTCATCAGCCCCCAGTACCTCTCATCAGCCCCCATGCCTCTCCATCAGCCCCCAGTGCCTCTCCATCAGCCCCCAGTGCCTCTCCATCAGCCCCCAGTGCCTCTCCATCAGCCCCCAGTGCCTCTCCATCAGCCCCCAGTGCCTCTCCATCAGCCCCCATGCCTCTCCATGAGCCCCCAGTGCCTCTCCATCAGCCCCCAGTGCCTCTCATCAGCCCCCATGCCTCTCCATCAGCCCCCAGTGCCTCTCCATCAGCCCCCAGTGCCTCTCCATCAGCCCCCAGTGCCTCTCATCAGCCCCCAGTACCTCTCCATCAGCCCCCAGTGCCTCTCCATCAGCCCCCCAGTGCCTCTCCATCAGCCCCCCAGTGCCTCTCCATCAGCCCCCCAGTGCCTCCCATCAGCCCCCCAGTGCCTCTCATCAGCCCCCCAGTGCCTCTCCATCAGCCCCCCAGTGCCTCTCCATCAGCCCCCAGTGCCTCTCATCAGCCCCCCAATGCCTCTCCATTCCCGGGATATATTGTTTTACATGCGGGCGTCAGGGAGACTCCCTGAACGTCCAGAGACTTGAGATCCCTGGGGATAAACTAACCATCTCAAGTACATTGTTTGTATACAGACTGCTGTAGCATATCTCTGGTCTCACTGATCGTCACGTGGCATTCATGCCAGCATCACTGCTGAGACCTGCGATTGGCCTCAGCATCCAGGTAAATGATGTACGTGATTTCATCACTACTGGCGCAGTAGATTAGACAAGTTGGTGGCTGCATAAAAAAGGGCAGCATTCGGCAGAGTCTGGACATAACATGATGCAGTGTAGTGTCCCACTATGTGCTATGTGTAGGCACTTTAAACTTTTGCCAAATGTCATTAATTTATAATGGTATCAAGCTGTAATTCCTATTAACAGGCTATAGAGTGTCATTACATCCCTTCACTCCTAGGTGGTGCTGGCATTACTAATATATATATATCTGGGGGGTGCCTAAGACCTAGGGTGACCAGACGTCCGGTTTTCCTCCGGACAGTCCGTTTTGGACTTCTGGTCCTCCCTCCATCACATGGCCAGGTTGGACGGCCAGAAGCCCCCCTTTTTTGTGGTTATCGGCCGGTACGGTGCTCAGCAGGTCACTTTAAGTATCCCCAGATTCCCCAACCAATTAGCAGGCCTGTACGCGCTGCCGCTGTGCCGTCACACACCAGCACTGCCTATATCTCTCGCCAGTCAATTCTGGTTTGTGCAGGTAGCAGCGCGGGAAGGAACTGAAGGAAACAGACTCTGAGGAGCGCGGACTTCGCAGAGTTGTGCCGTGACTGCCTTACCTTAAGTGAAGTGCCCAGAAAAAGCCAGAGGCAGCCAGCAGCCACCCTCAGCCGGTGAGCTATCAAAAAACCTTACCCCGTGAAAATCCTATACCCCTCGTGACTTCCGGTGACGGGGCCGCACCAGACATGACGAAGATCAGCTGGAGGAGGGGGTGTGCGCCTCAGCGGAAGCGCCCTACCATGGGTAAGGTAAAATTACAGGGAGCACTGCGGAAAAAGCGGCCACCAAATGCGTATGCGCAACCACCAACAGCTAGGCTCCGGGAGACGACACTGCGCACGGAGACTCAGCTGCGGTAGGTGGGGGGTGCAGGCCGCGACGGTAAGGGTTAATTACGGGCCAGTGTGCACGCGCGGCAATGTACTCCCGTTGGCCAAAAAACGCCGGGGTTACACCGCGCATGTGCTCCATCGGCCAGGGATCGCATGCACAGCGAGCCACCATCCGAACTCCCTACCCTCAGTGCGCAAGCGTGGAGCCAGCCAGCACAGCCTGACTCACAGACACTGTGCGTGTGTACACAGGGGTAAGGAGATCAGATCGCCATTTCCACTGTGAAATCTCCCTACCCCTGAGGGCGCACGCGCGGACACTGACAGCTCTGGCTGGCCCACGGGCACCGCGCTTGCGCCCTCAGGGGTAAGGAGATCTGATTATCTTGTGAAATCTCCTTACCCTCACACTGCGCACGTGCGGCTGTTAGTGGTCGCGCATGCGCATTTGGTGGCCGCTTCTCCCGCAGCGCTTCCTGTACGTGCGTGCTAAAAAAACCTGAATGTTTACAAACAACATCTCTTAGCAACCATCCATGAAAAAGCATCGCATCCGCACTTGCTTGCAGCCCCATTCACTTCTATGGGGCTAGCGCTGCATAAAAATCGCAGAATATAGAACATGCATCAATTTTCACGCAACACACAAGTGATGCGTGAAAACCAATGCTCCTGTACACAGACCCATTGAAATAAATGGGTCTGGATTCCTTGTGGGTGCAATGCATATGCATCACACATTGCACCCGCGCGGAAAACTCGCTCGTGTGAAAGGGGCCTAATACAAGAGAGTGGAGAGGAAGTGAATCCAGTGTAGAGATTAGAGAGGAACTTGATGGAGGAGAAGAACAGGCCTAGTCCACAATGTACAGTTGTGTTCAAAATGATTCAGCCCCCACTGAAATTGAGTGTTTTGGCCAGTTTGACATTGATTTTGATCATTTCAGTCATCTTGTTTACAATTAAATCAAAGAGGCACTTGTAAGTCAGACAAATATAACCTAACATTTATAATGAAATAACCACAAATGTCTTTTCTGTGCTCACATCATTATCAGTTTTATTCAACCCCCAAGTGACATTCGATCTTAGTACTTAGTATAAATCCTTTTCCAGTTATAACAGCTTTTAAACGTGAAGCATAGCTTGACACAAGTGTCTTGCAGCGATCTACGGGTATCTTCGCCCATTCTTCATGGGCAAAAGCCTCCAGTTCAGTCACATTCTTAGGCTTGCGCGCTGCAACTACTTTCTTTAAGTCCCACCAGAGGTTCTCAATCGGATTTAAGTCTGGTGACTGCGATGGCCACTTCAAAATGCTCCAGCCTTTAATCTGCAACCATGCTCTAGTGGACTTGGAGGTATGCTTGGGATCATTGTCCTGTTGAAAGGTCCAACGTCTCCCAAGCCTCAGGTTTGTGACGGACTGCATCACATTTTCATCCAATATCTCCTGGTACTGAAGAGAATTCATGGTACCTTGCACACGCTGAAGCTTCCCTGTACCTGTAGAAGCAAAACAGCCCCAAAGCATGATTGACCCCCGCCATGCTTCACAGTAGGCAAGGTGTTCTTTTCTTCATAGGCCTTGTTCTTCCTCCTCCAAACATAGCGTTGCGTTGATTTATGGGCCCAAACAGTTCTAATTTTGTTTTCATCAGTCCACAGAACACTATCCCAAAACTTTTGTGGTTTGTCCACATGACTTTTGGCATACTGCAGTCGACTCTTCTTATTCTTTGGAGACAGCAAGGGGGTTGGCCTGGGAGTTCTGGCATGGAGGCCTTCATTACGCAGTGTGCGCCTTATTGTCTGAGCTGAAACTTCTGTACTCGCATCTGACCAATCTTTCTTCAGTTCCTCAGCAGTCACACGAGGACTTTTCTCCACGTTGCACTTCAGGTAGCGCACAGCAGTCGAAGTCAGCATCTTCTTTCTGCCACGACCAGGTAGCGTTTCAACAGTGCCCTTTGCCTTGAATTTGCGAATGATGCTTCCTATGGTGTCTCTTGGTATGTTTAACATCTTTGCAATCTTCTTATAGCCATTGCCCTTCCTGTGAAGAGAAATCACCTCTTCTCTTGTCTTCCTGGACCATTCTCTTGACTTCACCATGTCTGTAAACACACCAGTAAATGTCTAGAAGGAGCCGAGTATCACAGGCATTTTACATCTGCCTAATTGGTGCCTATTATGCTTGATTGCTGCTCCTCGACATCCACAGGTGTTTTCAATACCTGATCGAAAACACTTGAATGAACCTCTGTTCTTAAGAGTGGTCGTCTTTAAGGGGTTGAATAATTGTGTCAATGAAGAAATCACAAAAAAAAACATTTAATACTGTATTACAAAAACAGTTGATGTCATTTTAGTTGCATTTGGTTCTTTAAAAAGTCCTTGCAAGATTTCATTCTGAACACAATTACAAATGTACACTAAATTCCCTAAAACCCTTTACAGCATTGGGGGTTGAATAATTTTGAACACAACTGTAGCTGCAAGTTTAGCCCCTTGGCCGTGATCAAGCTAAGGGAGTATAGAGAACAGTATTACAGCAGCACAGACCCGTGAGTCTATGTCTGGATATAGAGAAAGTCTAGTGGAGGTTGGAGCTAAATTAGCCAATGGACTTCACAAGCACCAGTGACCAGGAGGAACCTAAAAGTACCTGGACCCCGGATGATTAATGTGGAAAGTTATCCTTTACCAAAAGGCCTCTATGGACATAGTGGACCGTAATTCTTCAGTGAGCATGCTTTCCAAAGAATGGAGCAGAAGACTGATGCCTACCGTTAGGGAGCCCGCCTTGTGGATTGCTACTGACCAGTAAGAGTTATTATATCCAGTACCTGAGTGCTAGAATGTGGACCTAGTCTAGGCAGATATAGAAAGAAAAGAGAACTCCTCAAATTGCAATTACCAAGCCTGTTACAAGGAATACAGCTGGACCAATATTTAAATTATTGCTTTACCATATAAATGAACTGTACTGACTACCTGAAGACAAGTGCTTTAAGTAAAAGTTCAATTGTTTTACTGCCACCCACTCCTCATCTTTTCCACCACCAATCTTTGTGCCTAACGGTTCTGGCGTCACGCACCATCGGGGTCCCAGACTCAAAAGCACCCTACACAGACCTATACCATCAAAGGCACCTCAACTACCATCTGGCTGGTAATCCGTGTACTAGAGAGTGCCCCGGAGCATTTAGTTCTGTATTCCCCTTCACTGCATGCCGGCCCAGGGAGGCTCTGCTAACCGTGAGTACCAAACAACTAATACCCCCATTGGCATACCATAGCTCATGTGTTGCCCCTGCGGCCCGGTCGCTGCAATGACATGTGAATAAACCCTTAGGGCTCATGTACATGAACACATTTTCTTTCCGTGTCCGTTCATTTTCTTTTTTGCAGACCGCAAATTTCAATGGGTCCACAAAAAGAAAGGTTACTCTATGTGCATTTTGTTTCCGCATGTCCGTTCCGCAAAAAATAGAATATGTCCTATTATTGTCCGCATTACGGACAAGGATAGGACTGTTCTATTAGGGGCCAGCTGTTCTGTTCCGCAAAATACAGAATGCACACGGACGTCAGCTGTATTTTTTGCGAATCCATGTTTAGCTGACCACAAAATACATACGGTCAAGTGCAAGAGGCCTTAGGCTGGGTTCACATTGGCACCAAATCGTGCGTTTTTGCCGCTGATTTTACTGCTTAAATACTGCTAATTAGAAGCAGATTTCATTCTTTGCATTGGAAGGGGTGAAATCCACATTATAAATTCACATGCTGCAGATTTAAAAGCCACACCACAGGTCAGTTTCAAGTTTTTTCTGCCACGTGGGACTGTGAATTGCTAAAAACTCATTCACTTTGCTGATACTTTACAGGGGGAGTATTCACACTCTGCTGATTTTGTTGCAGAATTTTCCACGACTGAAAATCAGTTCCACGCACCTGAATGGAACTTGCAGAAATCCATGTGCTTGCTGCCATATTTAAATGAATGGGACTGATTTTCAGTAGCGGAAATTTCTGCACAAAATCCGTAGAGTGTGAAGGCGCCCCAAAGCTGCAGATTTGCTGCATGAAAATCCATGACAGTAAAACAGCAGTTAGGCCTCTTTCACACGGGCGTCAAGTTTGACGCCTGGATGAGATGCGGGTGCGTTGCGGGAAAATGTGCGATTTTTCCGCACGAGTGCAAAGAGTTTTAATGCGTTTTGCACGCGCGTGAGAAAAATCGGCATGTTTGGTACCCAGACCCAAACCTGGACTTCATCACTGAAGTTCGGGTTTGGGTTAGGTGTTATGTCGATTTTATTATTTTCCCTTAAAACATGATTATAAGGGAAAATAATAGCATTCTTTAATACAGAATGCTTAGTAAAAGGACAATTGAGGGTTAAAAAAATAAAAAAAATAACTCACCTCCTCCAATTGATCGCGTAGGTGTCGGTCTCCTGTTCTCTCTTCAGCTGTAGGTAAAGGACCTGTGGTGATGTCACTGAGCTCATCACATGGTCCATCACCATGGTGATGGATCATGTGATGGACCATGTGATGAGCTCAGTCCTCTGAGCCAGAGACAGCGCGGGACGCCGCGCCTAGGCTCAGACTCAGAGCACCGCGCTCCCATCTGCTCATATTTTACTGTTAAACTAACAAGAACTTTGAATCCATCCTCAGACTCTGAATAACTACTATATATCGCTCCTTTTGCTCAAAGGAATGACTATATGAGAACTTTCTATAGATATTGATTATAACCAGTTCACCTTTTTTTATGGGAAAATATCTAGCTTAAAATTTCCTTGTGAAGAACAAATATATGCCCTGACAGTTGTTCAGGGCTATATACACCTTATCTAATCATCATTATATATATTATTTCAACACAAGGAAATCTATACATTGCGTGTATCTGCTATACTGTATAATTTTATGTATTGTATGGGGTATATCCCCTAGAACGTTTTTAATATATTTTATTTGTACATTTCAACTAATTCCACACTCACTCACTTTTCATTCAAGCTTCAATCAAACCACCTTAATCCTTTTTTTTACATAAACCAGCACACCAAGTATCACATCTAAACGACTAGCTACAATACCCTCATTCACAGACCAAATCCTCACACACAACATCACGTTGATCTTAGTAAAATATAGCACTATCTTATTTTAATCCAATAAATTCAATTTTACCCCAAATACGAGTGTGCCTGCTACCTTTTACTTCCTGTATTAAAGAATGCTATTATTTTGCCTTATAACCATGTTATAAGGTAAAATAATGAAGATTGGGTCCCCATCTCCTAGCAACCATGCGGGAAAATCGCACCGCATCACTTCTATCGGGCCTGCGTTGCATATAAAATGCAGAATATAGAACATGCTGCGATTTTAACACAACGCACAAGTGATGTGTTAAAAACAACGATCATGTTCACAGACCCATAAGAATGAATAGGTCCGGATTCAGTGCAGGTGCAATGCGTTAACATCACGCCCGTGTAAAAGAGGCCTTAATCAGTCTGGTGTGAACCTAGCCTTAGGGTATATTACCACGTGTCATAGATGTGGTGGATTTACATGCGGCAAATCCCAAGCATTGTACAGTAGCAGTGACTTGGATGAGAGTTTTAACAAATGCTGCAGAGTGTCCACACCAGAATACGCATGTAACTTGATATCCGGTGTGGTTTTTTTAAATCAATAGGAAAGATCTGCATGCGTTTTTGGAGCAGAATCCGTGCCAAAATTCATGCCAAAAAAACTGTGAACATATCCTAAGGCAGTTTCCACAGCAAAAACCACATGAAAAACTGCTACAAAACTACATGTATTAGAGCCATCAGATTTCATCCTCTCCATTGCAAAGAGTGAAATCCACAAGAGAATATAAGTTGACAAACTGCGGATTTCAAATCCACAATGCAGTAACTTTTGTGCTGTGTTTTTTTTTTAAACGCAGCCTGTGGATGAGAATTCATAAATTCTCATACATTTTACTAATGGTGTACTATACAGTTGATCAATCAGGCATGACAGCCGACTTTATTGCATAAAATTTCTGCAACTGAAAATCAGTTACATTCATTTGAATAGGGCTTTCCAAAATCCATGTGCTTCCCGCCAAAACAACCCCATTCACATGTATGGAACAGATTTTCAGTCGCAGAAATTTCTGCAAAAAACAATTAGCATGGTATTATAGTATACGCCCTCAAATTACTTTAGAAAAAATATAGAGGAGGAACGTTAAAATAAAACAACAAAAGTTTATTAGTAGCTATCAATAAAAATAAATGGTGGTCTAGCCAGAACACCCTATAATCACTAGAATAGCTAGGCACGTTTCACTAGTACGAGATCCCCACCTGGACAGTAAATGTCTAACGCTACTGTGGCGTTGACTACCAGTGTAAGGGTACCTTGATAAAAGACCCACTAGCCAATCATAACAAAGGTGCTGCTCTGAAGCCCATGGGGAAAACAACAGTTTTGACTTGTATACAGTAAAACAACATCCACCATGGCCAGAGCTACAGATAACAAGAGCTCAACGCGTTTCTGTGCACAACCAGTGCACTTCCTCAGGAGCTATAAGCACCATAAGCCTACCTAAGCCGTATGCCTCTATACCGAGGAACGGCATGGGAACACAGATAAGCCGTCTACCTTTAGTTTAAGGCACGACATCAAAGTGTGGAGTACAGGTAACCTGCCTAAGCCGAACGCCTCTAGTATGAGCAACGGCGTGTTACATTATTGAGCGCCGAGTTACATTGTTGCACACTAGCACGCCGTCCCTCAGATTAGAGGTGCACCGCTGAGGCAGGTTTCCTAGATTCCAGCAATACGCCGTACCTCATACTAGTGTTCTGGCTAGACCCCCTTTTATTTTTATTGATATCTACTAATAAACTTTTGTTGTTTTATTTTAACGTTCCTCCGCAGAAATTTCTGCACCAAAATCTGCTACATGTGAACGCATTCTAAATTCAATGCAGGTCAATTTACGTTGTAGATATCGGCTTCAGATTTCACCCTTTGAATCCATTTTGGTGCGGATATTAGCCTTCCTTCGCACACATCAATTTATGGCATTTTGTTCTATTGGGTTTTTACCAGTGTTTTGTGTCACTTTTTAATACATTTTTTATATGCTTTTTTTTCTGGCAGTATGCGTGGTTTAATTGTGTTGATCCTGCCAAACATATGCTCTTTAAAGGGATTGTACTATCTTGGCCTTACATGGCCGAGATGAGAATAACCCACAGCGAGGCCTCACGCACACGACTGTAGGTGTTTTGCGGTCCACAATACGCGGATCCGCAAAACACGGAAGCTGTTCTGCGTTCCATTCTGCAATTTGCGGAACGGAACGCGGCCTATTGTAGAAATGCCTATTCTTGTCTGCAAAACGGAAAAGAATAGGACATGCTATATTTTGTTTGCGGGGCCACGGAACGGAGCAAAGGACGCGGACAGCACACGAGTGCTGTCCGCATCTTTTGTGGCCCCATTGAAATGAATGGGTCTGCGCCCGAGCCACAAAATATGCTGCTCGGATGCGGAGCCAAAATACGTTCGTGTGCATAAGGCCTAAGCGTCAGCCCAGGGTCGCTGGAGTTCTGGAAACAGCCAACCAGTTGGTACTCTGTTTTTCCACAACTCCCATAGCAGTGAATGGGAGGAACACAAACAGAGGTGCACAGCACGCTATACTGTTTCCTGAATTCCCGGCTTAGGATCCATTCACACGTCCCCAAAATGGGTCCGCATCCTTTCCGTAATTTTGCGGAACGGGTGCGGACCCATTCATTTTTAATGGGGCCAGAATGGATGCGGACAGCACATATGTGCTTTTCCGGATCCGCACTTCCACATCTGCACTTCCGTTTTAACAAAAAAATAGAACATGTCCTATTCTTGTCCGCAATAGCGGACAAGAATAGGCATTTTCTATTATAGCACAGGCCATGTGCACATTGCCGGTGTCCGTGTTTTGCAGATTGTAAGAGGGTGCAAGGTGTTGTATTTGATAGCAGGTACGTGTCACCGAGGTTGCTGGCCTCGGTGAGGTAAGAGCCGGGGTTTTTGGTCTGCAGCAGCTAGTGCTGCTCTGTTAAATAGCATGGCTGCAAAGCCGATCCGGGCCGGCTCTTACTGGGAGCAGCTAAAGAGTAGGGTGGGTGGCTGCTCCCCACGGTCCAGTCCATGTTTTGGGCTGGGTATATAACGCAGCCAGCAGCTGTGTCTGAGGGTGTGATTATCCTGGAGCCTGCAAACAGGGCTGAGGAATTCTCTGTCCTGGAGGAAGGAGCTCAGCAAGGTGGTGTTTCCCTGCGACCTGAAGGTGGAATCGCCTGCGGCTGAGCCGACTGCTAGGTGTGAACCCGCACCTAAACCACCCAAGGTGACTGGACCCTGTGTTGGCCTGTTTTTGTTTTGCCACAGTATTTCCGTTGTGTGTGAACTGTCACCAAGAGACTGCTTTTCATTTGTGGCGTGCAAGTGTGAATAAAACACTGTTTGATGCACCATCTGGACTCCTTGTTTTGCCTCTAAACTGCACCCGCACCGCTGTCTACCAGAGCGACTCCCCACATTTGGTGTCGGATGCGGGCATGCGCAGTGAGGCTGGCGTGAACGCCGAACTTTGTTTGCTGAGCAAAAGTGTATGTCCTATATTAGGCCGGCAAAGTTGCAGCCTGTGATTTCTGGCAACATGGAGGCTGCTGTGAAAGCCCTCATAGAGGCTAACGTGCAGCAGCGGGAGACCAACCAGTTATTGCTGCAACATGTGATGGCATTACAGGCGGCAGGAGCGTCCCACCACGTCCATGATGCCCGGAAGCGGTCCGTGCGGCGATCCCAAAGATGACCCCCGCAGACGGCGTGGAGACATACCTAGCCGTCTTTGAGAAGGTCGCCGTGAGGGAAAAGTTACCCCGTGACCAGTGGGCCGAGGTGGTTGCTCCGTTCCTGGCAGCCGGACCCCAGCAAGTTTTTTCGATTTGGCAGATGTCCAGGCAGCTGACTACCCGACCGTGAAAGGTGAGATTCTAGCAAGACTGGGGGTGAATGTTTTGGTCCGGGCCCAGCGGGTGCATCAGTGGGAATTTAACCCGGCTGAACCCGCCAGACCACAATACTATGACCTGCTACATCGGTTGCAAAAATGGCTGCAGCCAGACATACTGACTCCCACTGCTATGCTCGACCGTCTGTTAGCAGATGTATTCTGGAGGTCTTTGCCATACCCTCTCCAGCACTGGATCGGCCAGGTATCCCCACCAATGCCCTTGAGATGGTCGACCTGGTGGAGCGATATGAGGCCACCAGAAACCTGCAGGGGGTTCTTTTGGGAGGAGGCCAGTCAAACCCGGAAACCTCCACCCCAGTCCCGGCGGCCGGCCAAACCCGCCCGGGATGTACCCCTTGCAGATCCCTCCCCAGTAGTCTGCTGGCGGTGTCACGAGCCTGGCCACGTAAGGGCCGACTGTCCACAGTGGGGGAACCCATGGAGATTAATTATGGGTACCGGGCTTCCATGTATGCCCGGAGACTGTGTGCGACCGGCACCCCGAGACAATAGACAATCGACATCTGTGCCAGGTGCAAATCGGGGATAACCTGGCAGTGGCGCTGTTGGACTCAGGGAGCCTGGTAACCCTGGTAAGTGCTGCCCTGGTACAGCCCCCCAGTATACGGGCCGGAAAGTTGGTGTGGTGTGTATACACGGAGACTTAAAGGACTATCCCACGGCTGTAATGTCTCTGTCCACGGCGGCCGGCACCTGGACTTGTGAAGTGGCGATCTCCACAAAGCTGCCCTATGAACTAATAATTGGGAGAGACTTCCCTGGTTTTCCGTCACTGTGGCCTGAGATGAAAGTGACTAATAGCCCTGAGACAGGGGTAACCCTAGCAGAGTGGCCTGATACCCCTGGAAGGCCAGAACCCTGGGAGCCCGAGTCTGAAGGGCCAGCGGTAGGGGTGACCACTGCTGCAGCGGTAGTGGGGAGACAACCCCACTGAGTGTAATGGTGGGAGACACGGAGGACTTGCCACCGGGGCCTGAGTTGGCAGACCTCAATGTCTCCGGGGAAAATTTTGGGACCGCACAACACCGGGACCAAACCCTAACCAGGGCCTGGGAGAATGTGCTGGAAATTGATGGTAAACCCCAGAAACCAGGGGCTGAATTAATGTTCCCACGATTTATTGTTCTGCAGGATATGTTGTATCGGGTGAACCAAATCCGAGGTGAACCTGTTGAACAGTTGGTGGTGCCCACAGCGTATCGCAAGCTTGTCATGGAGCTTGCCCACCAACATGTTCTTGGGGGACACCTGGGGTGGCAGAAAACCCAGGACCGCATACTGCAGCGGTTTTATTGGCCCAGTGTGTTCAAGGAGGTAGAGAATTATTGTAAGTCCTGTCCGACCTGTCAGATAACTAGCCCCCAGCCACATTTCCGTAGTCCTCTGGTACCTCTGCCAATTATTGAAGTACCGTTCGAGCGAATCGCTATGGATTTAATTGGGCCTGTACCAAAGTCTGCCAGGGGCCACCAACACATTCTGGTAGTTCTCGACTATGCCACTCGGTATCCCGAGGCGGTGCCTCTGCGACATACCTCAGCTAAGCTCATTGCCAAAGAGTTAATGGAGATGTTTTCCCGTGTGGGCCTGCCAAAAGAGGTTCTGACAGACCAAGGGACCCCTTTTATGTCCAAAGTAATGAGGGAACTGTGTAAATTGTTGCGTATAAAGCAGTTACGGACGTCCGTTTACCATCCGCAAACAGACGGTCTTGTTGAGAGGTTTAACCAAACTCTAAAAAATATGTTAAAGAGGGTGGTGTCTAGAGATGGGAAGGACTGGGACCTGCTTCTGCCCTATCTCATGTTCGCAGTGCGAGAGGTACCCCAGGCCTCTACTGGGTTCTCGCCCTTCGAACTGCTTTATGGCAGACACCCTCGGGGCCTGTTGGATATCGCCAAGGAAGCATGGGAACAACAGCCTGTCCCCCACAAAAGTGTCATTGAGTATGTCACCCAGATGCAGGAACGGATAGAAAGGGTGTTGCCGCTGGTCCGGGAGCATATGGAGGCAGCACAACAAGCCCAGAGTAGGGTGTATAATCGTCAGGCTCGGGTGCAGGGCTTCAATCCGGGAGATCGAGTGTTGGTTCTGGTACCCACCCTTGACAGCAAATTCCTAGCTAGGTGGCAGGGCCCCTATGAGGTGATCGAGAAGGTAGGGAAGTAAATTACAAAGTACACCAGCCAGGGCGGCGCAAGCCGGAGCAGGTGTACCACGTGAATTTACTTAAGCCGTGGAAAGATAGGGACACGGCCGACGACCACAGCCCCCGGCCAGGGCTTCTAGGTGAAAGGGTCCAGCCCCACAGTTCGAGGCCTGTGAAGCAGTAACCACGGTAAAATTGCAGACAGCCTGTCTTCCAAACAAGTTCAGGAAGTCAGGGAGTTCATCAGTCGGAACACGGATGTGTTCTCGGACCTCCCTGGCCGCACGTCTCTCATCCAACATGACATCGTCACTGAGCCTCAGGCCAAGATCCGGTTAAAACCATACCGGGTACCCGAGGCTCGGCGACGGGCCATCGCGGAGGAAGTGCAAGTAATGTTGAAGCTCGATGTCATTGAGGAGTCGAAAAGTGAGTGGGCCAGTCCCATAGTCCTGATACCCAAGCCGGATGGGACGTTGCGGTTCTGCAACGATTTTCGCAAATTAAATGAAGTGTCCAAGTTTGTAGCGTATCCCATGCCCCGAGTAGGCAGAGCTGGTTGAAAGTTTAGGGCAAGCCCGTTATTTTTCTGTGCTGGACCTCACTAAAGGGTACTGGCAGGTACCCTTAACGGAGTCGGCTAAGGAAAAAACCGCATTTGTTACCCCGCAGGGCCTGTATCACTACAAGGTGTTACCCTTTGGCCTGCATGGCGCCCCGCCACTTTCCAAGGTTAATGGACATAGTGCTGCGACCACATCGTCGGTGCGCCTCGGCCTACTTAGATGATGTAGTCATCCACAGCACCGACTGGGAAAGCCATTTACCCAAGGTGCAGGCGGTAGTGGATGCCCTGAGGAAAGCCGGACTGACCGCTAACCCAAAGAAGTGCTCCATAGGGTTAGAGGAGACAAAATATCTGGGATATGTAATTGGGCGGGAGTCATCAAACCTCAGGTAACCAAGGTAGAGGCCATTCGTAACTGGCCCCGACCGGTCACCACCAGGCAGGTAAAGTCGTTCCTGGGGATTGTAGGTTACTACATGAGGTTTGTGCCCCACTTTGCCACAATAGCAGCGCCGTTGACAGACCTGTTGAAGGGGCGAAAGTCTGGGAGGGTTAGCTGGAGTGAAAGGCGGAGGAGGCTTTCGCCGCGTTGAAGTCGGCCCTGTGTGGGTCCCGGTTTTGGTGACACCCGACTTCAACAAGGAGTTTGTCGTACAGACCGACGCCTCGGAGGTAGGCCTCGGTGCGGTACTGTCTCAGGAGGTCAACGGGGAAGAACATCCCGTTGTCTTCCTGAGCCGTAAGCTCAATCCCGCCGAGTCCAGATATAGTATAGTGGAGAGGGAGTGCCTGGCTATCAAGTGGGCACTCGAATCTCTCCGCTACTACTTGTTAGGGAGGAGGTTCCGTCTGGTGACCGACCATTCCCCCTCAAATGGATGAGTCAGGCCAAGGAGAGGAATGCTCGGGTCACCAGGTGGTTCCTATCTCTTCAGAATTTCAAATTCTCCGTGGAACACAGGGCAGGCCGCTTGCAGGGCAACGCAGATGCCCTGTCCCGCGTCCACTGCCTCACGTGTGTTCACCCCCTCAGGGTTGAACAAAGGGGAGTGTGTAAGAGGGTGCAAGGTGTTGTATTTGATAGCAGGTACGTGTCACCGAGGTTGCTGGCCTCGGTGAGGTAAGAGCCGAGGTTTTTGGTCTGCAGCAGCTAGTGCTGCTCTGTTAAATAGCATGGCTGCAAAGCCGATCCGGGCCGGCTCTTACTGGGAGCAGCTAAAGAGTAGGGTGGGTGGCTGCTCCCCACGGTCCAGTCCATGTTTTGGGCTGGGTATATAACGCAGCCAGCAGCTGTGTCTGAGGGTGTGATTATCCTGGAGCCTGCAAACAGGGCTGAGGAATTCTCTGTCCTGGAGGAAGGAGCTCAGCAAGGTGGTGTTTCCCTGCGACCTGAAGGTGGAATCGCCTGCGGCTGAGCCGACTGCTAGGTGTGAACCCGCACCTAAACCACCCAAGGTGACTGGACCCTGTGTTGGCCTGTTTTTGTTTTGCCACAGTATTTCCGTTGTGTGTGAACTGTCACCAAGAGACTGCTTTTCATTTGTGGCGTGCAAGTGTGAATAAAACACTGTTTGATGCACCATCTGGACTCCTTGTTTTGCCTCTAAACTGCACCCGCACCGCTGTCTACCAGAGCGACTCCCCACAAGATCCACAATTTGCAGATCCGCAAAACACTTACGGATGTGTGAATGGAGCCTTACACAAACAGTGAAGCACCAGCCTCTAAGAGGTTCCTGTAAGGTCTCTTGCACACAAGCGTTTTTTTTTTCCCGTTTCCGTTCCGTTTTTGTGGTCTGTATGGGGAACCATTCATTTCAATGGTTCTGCACAAAAACGGAATGTACTCCGTATGCATTCCGTTTCCATATTTCCATATATCTGTTCCGCTGAAAGATAGAACTTGTCCTATTATTGCCCGCAAATAGCGATCCATGGCTCCATTCAAGTCAAAGGGTCCGCAAAAAATAGGGAATGCATACGGAAGACATCCGTATGTCATCCGTTTTTTGCGGATCAGTGCAGGACACTATTGGACGCCTAGAAGGAGAATCCATGTTCTTGTGAACCTTTGGTAGCAGATAAAGGACCAGAATCTTGGGATAAAAACTCAGGGCTTTTACAGTCTTGGCATCAATAATGCCGTTGTCCTTACAATCTTCCACAATGGCATTATTGATGCCAAGCCCTGAGTAGTTTGTATCCCAAGATTCCGGTCCTTTATCTGCTGCCAAAGGTACACAAGAATATGGATTCTCCTCCTGGATGTCCAATAGTGTCCTGCACTGACTTGCTCCTTCTATCTTCATTCAGCAGGACCTGCGCTGACGTCACCACGCTCACCATGTGGTGAGCGCGATTACGTCATGAAAGGTCCTTTTGCAGGTCCTCAAAGAAGAAGAAAGAAGACGATGCCCGGCTGCGTGATCAAGTGGATGAGGTGAGTTAATATTTTTTATTTTTAACCCCTCAATCCACATTTTAGTAAGCATTCTCTATTAAGAATGCTATTATTTTTCCTTATAACCATGTTATAAGGGAAAATAATAAAATGTACAGAATACCGAACCCAAACCCGAACTTCTGTGAAGAAGTCCGGGTTCCGATCTGGGTACCAAACATTCAGATTTTTCTCACACACAATCAAAACGCATTGCACTCGCGTGGAAAAATTGCGCGATTTCCCGCAACGTAACCGCATCCTATCCGGCCCTCACACACGACGCCCGTGTGAAACAGGCCTTAGTGCTGGGTTAAGCAGAGCTCCTGGTGTGGACTTGTAATTGCTACAGGTGACTGAAGGGCTTCATATTATACAGGAGCTCACAGACATTGCTCCTCTACCTGTACCCGCTCTGCTAAAGCCTGACATAGCCCATCTGTGCCAGGCTTTAAGAGAGCAGTGCTGGTACAGGCAGTAGCAGCAGTACTCTGGGCTTGTACAGCTCTCAGTGCAGCCGAAGGGGAGTCCGTATCCCCATACACAACACTGTATGGGTGTATGGATCCTAAATCTAAAAAGGCACTTGATCTCTATGGGGGTCATTTATTATCCAGCAATATGCCTTTTTTAGGAGTTATTCTGGCGCAGATTGCGGTGCAAAGTCTAAAACGCCGGTCTTAATGAATGAACCCCTATGTGCCTATTTTGCTGGGAAAACGAAAAAAAAAAAATAATAAAAATAAAATAAGGATATAAATTTTATAGCATTTACAATAAGTTTTAATAAACTATATGAAACAGTTTAGGTACACTTTAAGCCTGTAGATAAGTACAACCCTGAAACAGAGCTGAAGATACAGTGTCGCGGTGACAGCATACCTTTAAAGGTTTATCCTAATATAAAGAAAATTCTATAGCAGTGAAAAGAAAGTTCTGAAAGCCATTATGTGCTTGAAAGGTGATGAAATAAATAGTAGAAAGAAAAAGAATGTGAGCTTAGACTGGAAATACATTTTTCTTATCCATGCATAAAACCATTCCAATAACAGACTACCCTTTAGAGGATTTGCAAAGAAAAACACATTTTTTTATTGCATAGAAACGCAAGGTTTGTTTTGCAAACAAAAACAAGACTGTTCTAAGGTTTAGAGCAAGAAAAATGAGGAGGGGTAGCTCTTGAGACATGGATATGAAGGACATTAACAGTATAAGTAATGTAAGGGCGTGGAGAGAAAAACATCACAGTTATATAGAAAAGTGTGTATGTTACAAACATAGAAACATATAAGATTGATGGCAAGAAAAAGGCCACATGAGCCATTTTGTTTTAAATGTCTTTTTGCTTTGCAATAGGGGAAATTTGAGAAAGAACTAAGGCTAGCTTCAGATCTACTGCAGAGGTTCTGTCAGGAGGGTCCATCACAGATTCCGGCTAAAATAGGACAAAAGACAGCAATATAGTAGAATTGTGCAAACCATAACAATGGGATCTGTCAGGTGCCATTAGTGTCTGGCATATACCTGAACAGAAAAATGGAGAAGCAATGGTGATGTGAACCTAGCCTTATAATCCCTTCCTCCATAAGACCTTTTCCTACATATTTCTTGTGGCAGATTTATCATTAATATATGCCAGAAAACCTCTGAGAAAAAGTCACAAACTGCATATTTTTTTCAACACCACTTGCGCAAAACTTTGCACAAGTGTCTTTTTTCCGGCCTCATTACTTTCATTAAAAAGGAGGCATGGCAAGGACAGGGAGGGGTTGGGGCCAGTGGCCCCGCCACATTTATAATCTTATACACCAGTTTTCCGGTGTAAAAAAAGAGCACTGAAATATTAGTGTAGGCACATGGACAGCCAGATGCTGCGCCTAAGTTATGATGAGGAGTACGCGCCTGATAAATCTGGTCCCATGAGTAAAGATTTTTGCTCAGGATTTTTGTTACTTTAAACGTTTATTAGCTATTATCTATACAGTGTAAACATTTGCATGAAAACACAGAACGTACACAAATTGGATAATGTCTTTCTACCCCGGAGGCTTTTTTGACTTTGCATTTTCGTTTTTTGCTCCCTGCCTTCCCAGAGCCATAACTTTTTAATTTTTCCATTCACATAGTCGTATGAGGGCTTATTTAATATTGCATAGAATGTAGTGGGAAGTGGGAAAAAAATTCCATAGGTGGTGGAATCGGAAAAAAAGCCACAGTTTTTTTTTATGTTTTTTTTTTGCGGTGTTCATTATGTGGTAAAACTGACTTGTGATGGGCTGCGTGGTCTGCCGGGCATAGAGTAAAGACGTGTGCTGACTGAGCTCCCTTGCCATCCTGAGACAATCCTGCCATAAAATATATTTCCAACCCTCTAAAAGAATACCTGCTGTGCTGGACCTTGTGGTGGAGCCCTGCGCATAGTTGAGAGCGGGAATGGAGTCCCTGAAGTGCTGGTGACCGATAGGGCAGACGGGCTCTTCCCTGCAGTGACGGGTGGCCATCTTGGAGTGGGAGATAGTGAGGTGGCGCGCTCCATTAACACGCTACGGCCGGACTCCTGGAGGCGGCGGAGCGGTCTTACCTGTGCATCGAAGGAGAGGACGGTTGGCCGCATAGCGAGTGGCACGAGAGGGAGCTGACTAGTCATCCTGCTTGCTGAGGGGCGCGACACGTGCGCGGGAGTGGGAACCGCTGCTACAGAGGTGGGCCCAGGCTGAGGCAGTTAAGCAGCCGGAGTCTTACAAGCCGGGATCCTCCACACCATGCGGCTGCGGGGAAGAGGTGGCTAGTACTCCCTCGTGGGCGGCAGATAAGTGAAGGAGACAGGTGGTGGCCCTGAGAGGATAGGAGTGCATTTGATTATATAATTATCCCACGACAGTAGAGCCACAAGCAGCTCGGGGCCCTAAAATTCCTTTTGTTCACCCCTGGACAGTATAGGCCTGAAAGCCAGCAACTCTACCCACTCTTAGGTGGTCTTTGTTTTGAGGGGATCTTCTCCTTCTGAGGGGCACGCGTGATACCCCCTTTTCAGGAGTTGTGTGTGGTGGCAGTCCTGTACTTATGGGCCGCAAAACTGCAACATCTGCTGGTTTTACAGTAGTGAAAGAACTAGTAGATAACATGAGCCAGACCGACATGGAGTCAGAGCAGTGCACCTCTGCAGGCCCTGAGCCACAAGCTGATAAGATAATGCCTGCTATTGCTGCATGTCAAGCAGTCTTAACAACAAAGATCGATCATTTACAGAGTGATATTAATTGTCTCCGCCATAATATGGATAACATGAGAGATCGTACTAAGGAAGTGGAGCACCGTTTAGACAAAATGGAAGATTCTGCAAATGCCACCTCAGAAGCAATGACGCCAATTCTCATCTATCAGAGCACGTCTCCGGGAGCTCGGGATTAAGTATGCTATGATATACCCGGCCAAGCTGAGAATCCAGGAGGGAGATAGAACCAGATTTTTCCAAACCCCGGAAGAAGCGGCTGACTGGATCGATCAGCAACGTCAGAGATGAAAAGTGGACCTAGGAGACTGCGGGGAACTTTTGCAAGTAGCTTACGCTCCTAGTGGGCCACTGGTTCGGTGGTCCTTACCCTCTGGTGCGCTTAAACCATATTTCTGCAGTTGTGACTCTTTGTACAGACAGCAGGATTGTTCGAGATTACTGTGCAGTATTCTTGCCGACAAGGGTTAAGCTCTGTTCAGAGTTGAACAGTTTATTTTTGCATTGAGTACTATTGAGGGACTTGAGTCCTATGTTGGGTTATGTTTTAGCTAGGTAAACTGAGTCTCCATTAGTCTATAAGACAGAAGTGTGTAGTTAGGGTTACTGAAGCTTAGACAGGTTGGGGATGTCTGGGAGGGAAGTTTTACTCCAGTTACAACTTTGGATGTACTGTATGTATGTGTGAATGGGACAGTGACGCTGATACCGTGAAAAGACCATGGGTCGGACATGGGTATCATGCTACCTACTCCAACCGTGCTAGAGGGGTGTCCATATTGGTCAGTAGGACTCTTCCGTTTCAGCTGATGTCCAAGCACATTGATCCGGCAGGGAAATATGTTTTGTTGCAGGCCACTATCAGAGGTTGTGAAGTGGTGATTGTCGGTGTATATGTACCGCCGCCATTTGAAAGGGAGATGCTTGACCAAATCATGGCTCGAGTGACTGTACTTCCTGCAGTACCTGTGTTCATTTTGGGGGACTTTAACACCACACTGAATAGTCAGCTTGACAGACTTATGCCCTCTCCTAGGCACGATCTGTCTTACTACGCTGGGCACAGGTGCATCATCTTGCGGAGATATGGAGGGGCTAATATCCGGATGGGAGACACTACAGAAAATTCAGAATGCCATACTGTCAGTGGTAAAGGGGAAAACTCCTGGTCCGGATGGCTTCCCGGTGGAGTGGTATAAATTCCAAGCCGAGGAAGTGAGTCAGAGACTCAGTAGACTTTTTTATGCACGCTCTGGAGTGTGGATCGTTACCGGAATCGTTTCATGGAGCCACAATAGTGGTCATACACAAAGCTGGAAAGCCCCTGGACCAGTGTAGTTCGTATAGGCCTATATCACTAATTAATTTGGATGCTATATTGCTGGCCAAGGTGTTGGCTAATCAATTGTCGTTGGTTATTTTGACGGTTGTAGGAATGGATCAGTCAGGTTTCATGCCTGGGAAGATGACAGACATAAATTGGAGGGGACTTTTCACTAACCTACAAATAACGCTCTACAATGCAGGTAGCAGAGCGATCGTTTCGCTGGATAATGAAAATGCGTTTGATTCGGTGGAATGGGGGTTTATGTGGGTGGTTTTGAAGAAGTTGGGGGCCCCCCAAACCTTCCTTTGGTGGCTGCATCTGTTATATGCATGACCGACGGCCAGAGTGCGAGTCAACGGGCACTTATCTAGTCCCTTCGCGCTAGAGAGGAGCACCAGACAGGGGTGCCCTCTGTCACCTCTTCTATTTGCCTTAGTAATAGAACCATTGTCGGCCTGTATAGGGCGTAGTCCCAGAATACAGGGGTGGGACATTGCGGGCATCTCTGAAAAGATTTCACTCTACGCGGACGACATGTTGATTTACCTGGGGGATATAGGCCCTTCTCTGGAAGGTCTCTTAGAGACGATTGAGTCTTATGGTTTACATTTGCCTCCGGGTCAACTGGTCCAAATCAGTACTCTACCTAGTGGATGGCATACTCCTTCAGAGTGTTTCGTCCAAGTCTTCCCTCCTGGTAGTGGACTATTTCACTTATCTGGGGATTGTTATTCATAAAGATGTTTCCCAATTCATTGCTCTTAATGTATACCCGGTAGTGCAATATGTCTCGCAGAAGCTGAAAGCTTGGGAATCATTGCCATTATCCTTGATTGGAAGTATTAATATCTTTAAGATTGTTCTCCTCCCTAAGTTGCTATATTTATATAGAGCAACCCCTCTAGTTTTGCCAAAATCTCACTTTCAGACTCTAGAACGCTTGTTATTACCCTTTTTTATGGAACAAGTTGGTACCCCGTATAGCTAGGGATACTCTGCGAGCCCCATATAAGAGAGGCTGGCTGGTGCTTCCAGACATGTACTTATACTATGTTGCGACTCAACTAAATTACGCGGCTTGGTGGATTAAGTCAGACTCATACAATTCAGAGGTGGTGCTGGAGGCGACCCTGATAGGATCGTATAAAGCCATGACAAACTTGGTTTATCGGGCAGGAAGGTACCCGGTGAAGCATATTACTACGTTGATGACTGGGGGTGGGCTTGGAAGTTTTTGCGATAGCGAGGGGAGAGGGCGAGCAAAGCTGTATATGGTCCCCAGTGACGCCTTTGTGGGATATTCCTAAATTGACGGAACTGGCCCCTCTGCGCCGTGGACTGGTATCAAATACCTCCCTATATTTTATAAAGAGGGAATTTTTAAAACATTCTCGGCCCTGCAGGTAGATTACAATCTACCACGGAGGTCCCTTTTTAGATTTTTTCAGCTGCGGCATGCCTGCGAAGCTCAGTTTGGGAACGGTCCTCTGCGGTTAGAGTACAGTGCAGTGAAGAAAATTGCCAGAAGGGTGAATCACTGTAAAATGGTTTCATCTTTCTATGGGTTCCTTATCTCCTCCCGACCTTCGCCGTTGGCGAAGGCCTTTCTCAAATGGCAGGTGGACATCCCTATTCTGGAGGCTTCACATGAGAAAGAACTGACTGCCTCATGGAGAAAGACAGTGATTAGTGCACGGGATCAGATGATTCAGGCTAAGTAGCTACACAGCGTATACCTTACCCCTGTGCTGCTAGTGCACATGAGTAAACTTGACTCAGATATCTGTACACGATGTGATGGAAGTAGGGGAACTTTGCTACATATGATTTAGGAGTGTCCGGTTATTGGGGAGTTCTGGACGGGGTTGCACGCATATCTTAACTCCCAGTTGGGGCTCCCGGCGGTGGTAGCTCCGGAAGTTAGTTTATTGGGTCTTGTAAACGACATTATCCCGACCAAATATGACAGGGTCCTTTACAGGCTATTGTTGTTCTACGCAAGGAAATCAATTCTGCTCAATTGGAAGCCCCCCAAGAAGCCGGGGTTGTCACACTGGATCCAACTTATTAATGACGCTTTGCCTATGTACAAATTAACATATGAGGCCAGGGGTATTTCGGAGAAATTTTAGAAAGTTTGGGGTATTTGGCTGGGTGCAAATTCGGTCACGGTGTGATTATGCTGGACTGGATGTCATAGGTTCAGGTCACTGCCCATGTGAGTGTGTGAGTGAATGCTGAATGGTTTATTGAGGGAAGTTCTTGGGAGGGCCCCACGCCTGGAGGTGTACCATCTATAAGTGATATGTGATTATATTGTCAATCAACCTGAATGCGATGGTCAAATTTTCTAGTGTCATAGCGGGGTTTTCCCTGTTTATGTTTGGTTTTCTTTTTCTTCTTGAAAATGAAAATAAAGCCTATTAAAAAAAAAAAAAAACTGACTTGTGATCTTCAACCTCCAGGTCAGTGCGAATCCGGCGATACCACATATGTGTTCTATTCCTTGCGTACTCATGCTGAAAAAAAAAACTTGAAAACTTTTTTTTTTCTGTCAAATTCTGACCGCTATAGCTTTTTTGTAGTTATGTGTGCAGAGCTGTATGAGGGCTCGTTTTTTGTGGGGCGGTGTGTGCTTTTCATTGATACCATTCTGGGGCGTGTACGTTTATTTGATCACTATTTATTAAATTTTCTGTGGGAGGAGAGGCTATCAAAAAATGGAAAATCGGCTATTTTGACCCTTTTTTTTTGTTTTGCCATTTTCCATTTAGGATTAATACTATATATTTTTATAGTATGAGCGTTTATGCATGCGATCATACCCATGATGATAAGGCGGGAGTATGAAAGTCTGGCTCTATTCCCTTTCCATAAGAAAGAGGCAAATTTTTGTTTAAGTGCGGTGTAGTAGGAAGTGGGGACAGGGATAGGGAGGACCTGTTGGAGGTATGTTAGGCGTGGAAGGATAAGAGATGTGAGAGTGTCGGGATTGATTTATGTAGATTATCTATCGCCTGAAAGATAGATAGTTTTAAAGGGACGTAGTTGAGGTAAAAAAGATCCGAGATTTGTGGGCCAATCTTAACCCCTAGATAAGTAAACGTAGGGGAAGACCAATTAAATGGGGAATTAGACATCAGTTTTCGTTTGGTAGATTGAGGAATGCCGATACATAAGACAAGGGATTTGCTTGCATTAATTTTAAAATTAGATAGGGAACCAAATTGAAGAAGTTGATTTTGGATTATTGGTAAAGAAGTGATGGGGTTTGAGGTCATAATCAGAACATCATCGGCAAAGGCCGCTAGTTTATGTTCTGTACCTCCAATGAGAGGGCCTTTGATTAGGGGGTTAGTCCTTAGGGCGTATAGTAGGGGCTCCATAGATAATACGAAGAGCAGGGGGGAAAGGGGGCAACCCTGACGCGTACCATTTGTTATACCGAAGGAGGGTGAGAAAGATCCGTTGACCATGACATGTGCGGATGCATGTGTGTACATTGTGAAGATTGCATTAACATAGGTCTCAGGGAGGACGAATCGCAACAGTGTCAGTCTCAGGAAATTCCAATTAACTCGATCAAATGCTTTCTCAGCATCTGTACTGAGAAGCAGGAGGGGGGAAGAGGTGCAAGAGGAGTGACGCATCAAGTTCAAGACTCTAGTGGTGTTATCTCTGCCCTCTCTGTTGCGGATTCTTATTTTTTAACATTTTTATTCTCATTTTGTGGAAAGGGGGGTCATTTGAACTTTTATATTTTTTATATATATTTTTTATTTGTAAAAATGTTGTTAATTTTTTTTTACACTTTTTTATAGTTCCCATACAGAACTATATAACAATCAATCATTTGATTGCTATTATCATAGACTCCAATGCACTAGCATTGGAGTCTATGATGATTTTATTACTTTCCTATGGAGCCCTATTACAGGCAAGGGTTTAATCGGAAAGACTGTGCAGCAGCCTCGTGCCATAGACTATGACAGGGGCTGCTGCACACAAGGTCAGGTTTTCAGTGTGCTCAGATGCCGTGGTCAGGTTTAAACATGGCATCTGAGGGGTTAAATGTCCGCAACCGGCATTACCGCGGGTCGCGGACATTAGCCGCCGGTGACTGCTGTAGGAAACAGCAGGCACCCGATTGCTATGGCACCCGCTTGGAAGCAGGCGCCATCTTTAATCACCCGACGTGATGTAATACTACTTCACATGTCGGGAAGAGGTTAACCCCTCTCTTTTCCACAGACTTCTGTGGAAAGATGTAATCTGATCCTTCAGTGAGCAGGCAGTTCGTCTTGGTATTAAAAAGATGGATTTCTACCAAATTTCAGAGAGAAGCTTAGTTTTGAATAGAAGGATTGGCAGCTGATAACTGCAGAACAAGGTATTTTCTTTAAATAGATATAATATATTACACATTTTGTTATAGTCACCCATAATATCGATTTAAGCAAACTTGTGTGAAAGTACCATAGTGAATTTTACTTGTGGGCCCTAGGCATCCCAGTCTGATAGAGATGTTGCGAACATAAAATTTTCCGTCCGCAAACGGCGTACGCGAACTTCCGCAAATGTTCGCGAACAGGCGAACCAGGCGAACAGCCATAGACTTCAATAGGCAGGCAAATTTTTTTCTGGTCACAGTAGTGATGGAAAAGTTGTTTCAAGGGGACTAACACCTGGACTGTGGCATGCCGAAGGGGGATCCATGGCAAAACTCCCATGGAAAATTACGTAGTGGACGCAGAGTCGGGTTTTAATCCATAAAGGGCATAAATCACCTAACATTCCTAAATTGTTTGGAATAGCGTGCTTTAAAACATCCAGTGTGTGTATACGATCAGGTATGATGTTGTATAAATCAGGTAGTGTAAGGGTTACGCCTGCTTCACAGTGACAGACCAAACTCTGACAGACCAAACTCCCCGTTTAACGCACCGCAAACAACCGCAAACAGTCCATTTGCACAACCGCAAACTCCCCATTTGCACAAGGTTGGATACCAAGCTAGCCATGTCCCGTTCCTTGTCCTCACTGACGTCATTGAAGGTCTCTTCCTCGCGCAATGTACTGTGCCACCCTATATGAGTGGTGTGTTCAGTAATCAGTAGTACTATTTTTATCAGTTTAATCCCTGTCACGTCCCCTATCAGAGGACTTGTATCGAATAGATTTTAGGAACAGGGAGATGGAAAAAGAAGCTTGGTTGGTCCTCTTACTTCCAATTTGGGGCACTGCGCGTGCGCCGTGCAATGTACTGTGCAACCCTATATGAGTGGTGTGTTAACTAGTACTATTCTTATCAGTTTAATCCCTGTTACGTCCCCTATCAGGGGACGTGAATAGATTTTAGGAACCGGGAGATGGAAAAAGATCATTGGTCGGTCCTCTTACTTCCAATTTGGGGCACTGCGCGTGCGCCGCGCAATGTACTGTGACACCCTATATGAGTGGTGTGTTAAGTAGTACTATTCTTATCAGTTCAATCCCTGTTACGTCCCCTATTAGGGGACGTGTATCGAATAGATTTTAGATAACCGCAAAGAGTTGTCAATAATTGACACACTCACGACATAAATTTTATTCCTCTATGCGTCAATCTTGGTGTAGTGATGACTGTGCTCGTGTGCAGGTTTGGGAGATTGCAGGCAATGGCGGGTTTTCAAAACCTATGGTCGTGCTGAGGTAGTTCAGTGACAGTAAGGTGACCCAGAAAACAATGATTCTGCAGTGTGAGCCCATTGTTGGCCTAGTAGTCTTTCATGATCACCTTAGATGATCACAAAGAAAATTAATGTTTTTTCTATGAAAAATTATCCAGCCGATCGCTTTTGGTCTGTTCACAATGAAGCAACGAACTTATCATCTGGGGTGTGCCAACATTGCCAACACACTCATAGAGGTGATCGTTTCTTTGTGATATGCAAGCCCCTTCACCACAACAAGCTAACAATCACGAAGGGGAATTGACGCAAGTCATCCGGCATACAGAGATGAAATACAGCAGTGTGGGGACCATTTTTAGCCCAAGGCATCTCATCAGGCCTTTTTTAGTCAAATGTATCCCCCACTGTCAGTCCCTTCGGTATCCATGCCTCATTCATCTTAATAAAGGTGATTTTGACCCAGGCGACTTCTAAAATAAAGGTTTTTTGACCTAGGCGACTTCTCTTGTCAGTGACAATACCTCCTGCTGCGCTGAAGGTCCTTTCTGACAGGACACTTGAAGCGGGGCAGGCCAGAAGTTCTATCGCAAATTGGGATAGCTCAGGCCAAGGTCAAGCCTGCACACCCAGTAGTCAAGGGGTTCATCGCTCCTCAGAGTTTCGAGATCTGCAGTTAAGGCGAGGTAGTCTGCTACCTGTTGGTCGAGTAGTTCTCTGAGGGTGGACCCCGAAGGGCTGTGGCGATGTGTAGAACTTAAAAAGCTCTGCATGTCCTCCATCAACAACACGTCTATAAAGCGTCCTGTCCTTGCCGGCGTGGTCGTGGTAGGAGGAGGATTACTTTCACCTCTTCCCCTGTTAGATTCCCGTTGTGCTCTGACATCACCCTTATATGCTGTGTAAAGCATACTTTTTAACTTGTTTTGGAACTGCTGCATCCTTTCCGACTTCCGGTAATTCGGTAACATTTCAGCCACTTTCTGCTTATACCGGGGGTCTAGTACCGTGGCCACCTAGTACAGGTCATTCTCCTTCAGCCTTTTTATACGAGGGTCCCTCAACAGGCATGACAGCATGAAAGACCCCATTTACACAAGGTTGGATGCCGAGCTACTCATCTCCCGTTCCTCGTCCTCACTGATGTCATTGAAGGTCTGTTCTTCCCCCTAGCCACGTACAACACCACGGGTCCCAGATAGTTGACAACAACGAGCACCCTGGGATGTCTGCTGTGGTTGGTCTTCCTCCAACTCCTCAAAGCCACATTCCTCATCTGACTCGTCTTCCTCAGACTCCTCTTCCAGCGTTGCCGCAGGTCCAGCAAGCGATGATGCTGTTTCTGGTGGTGATGGTAACCACAACTCTTCCTCTTCACGCTCATCTACAGCCTGATCCAGCATGCTCCAGGAAGAAAACAAATGGGATGAGATCGCTGATGGTGCCTGCCTGCAAGTCGTGGCGTTGTCACCAACTCTGCTGCAGAGCCACGCATTCCATGCTTGGCAGCCGTCAGCAGGTTTACCCAGTGCGCAGTGTACGTGATATACCTGCCCTGACCGTGCTTTGCAGACCAGGTATCAGTGGTCAGATAGACCCTTGCCCCAACACTGTGTGCCAGACATGCCATGACTTCCTTTTCCACAATAGAGTACAGGTTGGGGATTGCCTTTTGTGAAAAAAAATTTCGGCCGGGTACCTTCCACTGCGGTGTCCCAATAGCTACCAATTTTTTGAA
The DNA here is from genome assembly GCA_033119425.1 of Bufotes viridis. NCBI lineage: Eukaryota > Metazoa > Chordata > Amphibia > Anura > Bufonidae > Bufotes > Bufotes viridis. Next base: position 305,291,347 of record CM065589.1, on the reverse strand, counting down.
GGCCTCAGACTCCACCAGCTTGTATGGTAAAAGCTGGCGGGCTAAGAGTTCTGACAAGCCAGCTGTCAGACGCCGGGCAAGGGGATGACTCTGTGACATTGGTTTCTTACGCTCAAACATTTCCTTGACAGACACCTGACTGTGGGCAGATGAGCAGGAACTGCTGAAGGTGAGAGGTGGAGTGGCGGGTGGTTGAGAGGGGGCAGGGAGGACAACAGTGGTTGACGTGGCGGAAGATGCTGGACCAGGAGGAGCATGATGTCTTTGAGTTTGTGTGCTGCTTGTACTCATGTGTTGATCCCATAGGCGTTTGTGATGTGAGATCATGTGCCTTCGCAAAGCAGTTGCACCTAGGTGGGTGTTGGACTTCCCACGACTCAGTTTATTTTGGCACAGGTTGCAAATGGCATCGCTGTTATCAGAGGCAGACACACAAAAAAATGCCTCACTGTTGAGCTTTGCAATCACGGCATTCTGGTGGTGGCAACAGCATGCGTTGATTGGCGTGCTGTCTGGCTGACCCCGGGTGCCGATAAATGCTGTCTGTGCCACTAGCTCCTTGCGATGACCTCCCCCTGCTTCCAACTCGTCTCCTCCTCCTCTCTGTCTCCCCATCTGTTATCTACATCCTCTGGCAATAATGGTTGCGCATCACTCATTCACTCATTTCTTCCAACTGATGTGTAAATAAATCCTCTGACAGATCAAATGAAGCGGCTGTGGTGCTAGTGTTGATGGTGGTGGCGGGCGGGCGAGTGGTAACTTGAGAGGTGCCCGAAGCTGAGCTGGAGGAGGATGGTGCGTCAAGGTTCTGAGCGGAAGCTGTAGAAGATTGGGTGTCCTGTGTAAGCCAGTCAACTATGTCCTCAGAATTTTTCGAGTTCAGGGTATGTGGCCTCTGAACACTGGGCATTATTCTAGGGCCAAAGGAAATCACAGCACTACGACGGCCCCTGCGGGGTGGCCTGCCTCTGCCTGTCATTTTTTTGGGATAATGCCTTTTTTTTATGCAAAGTCCTGTGCCACATGGTATGAGTGGTGGGCACTGGCAGTGGGCACACTACAGTCAGTGAAAGTGGGCCTGACACACGCTGGCAGCAGGCAGGCAACTGAAATTAGATTAAAGTGTAAAAATTAAATGCCTTTTTTTAATGCAAAGTCCTGTGCCACACGGTATGAGTGGTTGGCACTGGCAGTGGGCACACTACAGTCTGTGGGCCTGCAGCCTCTCACACACGGGCAGGCCAGGCAACTGCAATATATATATGGAGAAAACTAAATAAAAGCAGACTATTGTAGCAGCCCTAAAAAGGGCTTTTGGGGGTGCTGTGACGCTGTCCTTACAGCAGATGAGTCTGTGGACACAGAACACTGGCCTAGTTAACGCTTTCCCTATGAATTCAGAATCATCAGCATAGCAGCAGCTGCAGTCTCCCTGCTCTCACTAACATGCAGCTTCAGAATGAATCTAATATGGATGCTGTCCTTGCTTTTTGATAGGAGGTGGGAGGGTCTGGGAGGGAGGGTATGCTGATTGGCTGGAATGTGTCTGCTGACTGTGAGGTACAGGGTCAAAGTTTGTTCGCCAGCGAATAGTTTGGGGCATCACTAGTCTGATACAGGTAAGTACAATGACCATTTAAACAACAGGCAATCCCTTTATGAACACATTTAGAACCAGATGTTACTATACTCCTCAGTGAATATACTTTTCTACCTACACAGCCTGTCACTGTCAGCACAGATTGCAGACTGCAAACAGATTGAAGAGTATCACAGTGTATAGGGACACCAGCAGCATGACAAAAGCAACGATAACAACCAGTTATTACTTTATTCACACATTTCCAGAAGAACAGGATAAAATATAGTTCTAAGACTAAATACTATAGAATTGTTATTTAACCCCTTAAAGGTGTTCTCTAGGAACGATTTAAAATGGCCGCCAGCAAATTGTCCTAGAATCTAAGCAGGACTGGTTACCACCACATGCAGAGCTGCGGAGGCTCACTAGACTTTTTATTTTTATGACATAATGTCTTATTTTGCATCTCAATATAATTACGGCGATACCAAAGATGTATAGTTTTTATTTTGTTTTATTACTGTTATGAGGGCTTGTTTTTTGTGGAACGAACTGTAGTTTTTATTGGTACAATTCTTGTGGTATGTACAACTATTTGATCACTCTCATTCAGAGAGATCTATTAGGGTGAATAGGATTTTGATGCTCTCCCTGCTGAGCTGTGCCTCATGCACAGCTTAACCGCTTCAGCCCCCCTAGCTTAAACACCCTTAATGACCAGGCCACTTTTTACAATTCTGCACTACACTACTTTCACCGTTTATTGCTCCGTCATGCAACTTACCACCCAAATGAATTTTACCTCCTTTTCTTCTCACTAATAGAGCTTTCATTTGGTGCTATTTCATTGCTGCTGACATTTTTACTTTTTTTGCTATTAATCAAAAATGACCGAAATTTTTGCAAAAAAATGACATTTTTCACTTTCTGTTGTAAATTTTTTTTAAAAAAACTACATTTCTATATAAATTTTTCTCTAAATTTATTGTTCTACATGTCTTTGATAAAAAAAATCCAATAAGTGTATATTTATTGGTTTGGGTAAAAGTTATAGCGCTTACAAACTATGGTGCAAAAAAGTGAATTTCGGCATTTTGAAGCAGCTCTGACTTTCTGAGCGCCTGTCATGTTTCTTCAGGTGCTAGAATGTCAGGAAAGTATAAATACCCCCAAATCACACCATTTTAGATAGAAGACACCCCAAAGTATTCACGGAGGGGCTTGGTGAGTTCATGTATCATTTCATTTTTTTCACAAGTTAGCGGAAAATGACACTTTCTGAGAAAAAAAAAAAAAAAGTTTCAATTTCTGATAACTTCTGGCAAAAAAAAAAAAAATCTCAGACGGACTCACTATGCCCCTCAGTGAATACCTTGGGGTGTCTACTTTCCGAAATGGGGTCATTTGTGGGTGTGTTTACTGTTCTGGCATTTTGGGCGGGGCTAAATTGTGAGCCGCCATGTAAAACCTAAAGGTACTCATTGGAATTTGGGCCCTTTGCGCATTCAGGCTGCAAAAGTGTCACTCATGTGGTATCGCCGTACTCAGGAGAAGTGGGCAATGTGTTTTGGGGTGTATTTTTACATACACCCATGTTGGGTGAGAGAAATATCTCTGTAAATTGTCAACTTTGTATAAAATTTTTAAAAGTTGTCGTTTACAGAGATATTTTTCACACAAAGTATGGGTATATATAAAAATACACCCCAAAACACATTGCCCTACTTCTCCTGAGTACGGCGATACCACATGTGTGCCACTTTTTGCAGCTTGGATGCGCAAGGGGCCCTAATTCCAATGAGTACCTTTAGGATTTCACAGGGCATTTTTACGCATTTGGATTCCAGACTTCTTCTCACGCTTTAGGGCTCCCTAAAATGCCAGGGCAGTAAAATACCCCACATGTGACCCCATTTTGGAAAGAAGACACCCTAAGGTATTCTGTGAGGGGTATGGTGAGTTCATGTAAAATTTTATTTTTGTCACAAGTTAGTGGAATATGAGACTTTGTAAAAAAAAAAAAAAAAAAAAAAAACAATTTCCGCTGACTTGTGCCAAAAATAAAAATTCTGTGGACTCACCATGCCCCTCACAGAATACCTAGGGGTGTCTTCTTTCCAAAATGGGGTCACATGTGGGGTATTTATACTCACCTGGTATTTTAGGGGCTCCTAAAGTGTGAGAATCCAAATGCGTAAAAATGTCCTATGAAATCTTAAAGGTACTCATTGGTTTTAGGGCCCCTTTGCACTCAGGCTGCAAAAGTGGCACTCATGTAGTATCAGTACTCAGGAGAAGTAGGGCAGTGGTTTGGGGTGTATTTTTACATATACCCATGCTGCGTGTGAGAAATATCGCTGTAAACGACAACTTTTTAAATTTTTTATTCAAAGTTGTCAATTTACAGAGATATTTCTCTCACCCAGTATGGGTATATGTAAAAATACACCCCAAAACACATTGCGCTACTTCTCCTGAGTACGGCGATACCACATGTGTGACACTTTTTGCAGCCAAGATGCGCAAAGGGGCCCAAATTCCAATGAGTACCTTTTAGGAGGGCATTTTTACGCATTTTTCTTCTCACGCTTTAGGGGTCCCTAAAATGCCAGGACAGTATAAATACCCCACATGTGACCCCATTTTGGAAAGAAGACACCCTAAGGTATTCCATGAGGGGCATGGCGAGTTCATAGAAGATTTTTTTTTGGCACAAGTTAGTGGAAATTGATTTTTATTGTTTTTCTCACAAAGTCTCCGTTTCCGCTAACTTTTGACAAAAAGTTTAATTTTTCATGGACTCATTATGCCCCTCAGCGAATACCTTGGGGTGTCTTCTTTCCAAAATGGGGTCACATGTGGGGTATTTATACGGCCCTGGCATTTTAGGGGCCCTAAAGCGTGAGAAGAAAATGCGTAAAATGCTCTTCCTAAAAGGTACTCGTTGAATTTGGGCCTTTGCGCATTTGGCTGCAAAGTAACCATATGTATCGCAGCATCAGGAGAAGTAGGCATGTGTTTGGGGTGTATTTTACATATACCCATGTTGGGTAAGAGAAATATCTCTGTAAATTGACAACTTTGAATAAAATTTTTAAAAAGTTGTCGCTATAGCGATATTTCTCACACCCAGCATGGGTATATATAAAAATACACCCCAAAACACATTGCCCTACTTCTCCTGAGTACGGCGATACCACATGAGTGACACTTTTTGCAGCCAAGATGCACAAAGAGGCCCTAAAACCAATGAGTACCTTTAGGATTTCACAGGGCATTTTTACGCATTTGGATTCTCACGCTTTAGGATCGCTAAATGCCAGGGCAGTATAAATACCCACAAGTGACCCCATTGTGGATAGAAGACACCCCAAGGTATTCTGTGAGGGGTATGGTGAGTTCACAGAAAAAAAAATTTGGAACAAGTTAGCGGAAATTGTTTTTTTTTTGTTTTTTTACAGTCTCATATTCCACTAACTTGTGACAAAAATAATATTTTCCATGAACTCACCATACCCCTCACGGAATACCTTGGGGTGTCTTCTTTCTAAAATGGGGTCACATGTGGGGTTTTTGTACTGCCCTGGCATTTGAGGGTCTCCGCAATCATTACACGTATGGCCAGCATTAGGAGTTTCTGCGATTCTCCGTATATTGAGCATACGGGTAATGAGATTTTTTTCCGTTCAGCCTCTGCGCTGAAAAAAAAAAATGAACGGCACAGATTTTTTCATTCGCATCGATCAATGTGGATGAAAAATCTCTGCCAAAATCAGTGACTGCGGTGCGGTGGGCTGGGCGCTAGCTACCTAACAAGTAGCTAGCTAACTGGCGGTAAAGGGGGCCCTTATGCCCCATTCACACGTCCGAAATTCTGTTTGCGGAACGGAATTGCGGACCCATTCATTTCTATGGGGACAGACTTTGTCCCGCTCGGATCCGGAATTACGGATCTGCGCTCCGGGTCTGCACTTCCGTTTCTGCAAAAATATAGAACATGTCCTATTCTTGTCCGCAACTGCGGACAAGAAAAAGCATTTTCTATATAGTTCTGGCAATGTGCGGATCTGCAAAATGCGGAAAGCACATTGCCGGTGTCCGTGTTTTGAGGATCCGCGGATCGGATCCGCGGATCGGATCCGCGGATCGATCCGCGGATCCGTGAATCCACGGATCCGCAAAACACATATGGACGTCTGAATGGAGCCTTACAAGGGGTGTGATCAATGACAGGGGGTGATCAGGGGTCTAGATGGGGTGATCAAGGGGTTAATAGGTGAGGGGGTGGGGGGTTAGTGTAGTGTTTGGTGCAACTTATTGTAGTTACCTGGTCCTCTGGTGGTCGATCCCAGTAAATGGGACCACCAGAGGACCAGGTAGCAGCTATATCAGACGCTGTTCATAAAACAGCGTCTGATATAGCAGTTTGATGCGATTTTATTCGCATCTACAGCCTGCCAGCGATGATCCATCGCTGGCAGGCTGTAGCCGAACTGCTGTGCCGCGCTTCCCTGTGGCGCGCGCGCGTTCACAGGAAATCTCGGCTCTCACGAGATGACGCGCCGACGCGTCAACTCAGAGCTACAGGGCCGCCCGCAGGACGCATCCCTGCGTTAGGCGGTCCTGTAGCGGTTAACAGGGAGTTTACTATGCTAGCATTGCAAGCCTCAGCAGGCCCCAGGCTGCCATGGTAACCGATTGGGCCTCCGTGATTTCACTGTGGGGGCTCTGATCAGAAGGCAGAGAGTTAAATGACGGGATTCGACGTGATTGCCCGTCATTGTGGCCGAGTGCCTGCTGTATGAGGCTCCATTCACACGTCCGCAAGTGCTTTGCGGATCTGCAAAACACGGACATAGAAAAGGATTCTTCACTGTAAGAGCAGTGAGACTATGGAACTCTCTGCCTGAGGAGGTGGTGATGGTGAGTACAATAAAGGAATTCAAGAGGGGACTGGATTAATTTCTGGAGTGTAATAATATTACAGGCTACAGCTACTAGAGAGGGGTCGTTGATCCAGGGAGTTATTCTGATTGCCTGATTGGAGTCGGGAAGGAATTTTTGTTCCCCTTAAGTGGGGAAAATTGGCTTCTGCCTCACAGGGGTTTTTTGCCTTCCTCTGGATCAACTTGTAGGAAACAGGCCGAACTGGATGGACAAATGTCTTTTTTCGGTCTTATATACTATGTTACTATGTGCATTCCGCAATTTGCGGACTGCACATCACCAGCACTATATAGAAAATGCCCTTTCTTGTCCGCAATTGCGAACAAGAATAGGACATGTTCTATTTTTTTCGGGAACGCGATTGCGTACTCGGAAGTACGGATCCGCAATTGCAGACCCGGGCGGGACATTGTCTGTCCCTATTGAAATGAATGGGTCCGCAATTCCGTTCCGCAAAATGTGTGTGCATACATAGATAGCTGTCAGTCACTGATAGTGGTACATGTGGGAGGTGTTATCAGTAACTGATAGCATTCTCAGTATGTGTGTATACAGAGATAGCTGTCAGTCACTGATAGTTGCACACAGGGATTATTTTCAGTGATTTATAGCATTCTCTATGTAAGTATGTATACATATATAGTTGTCAGTTAATGGTAGTCGTACCCGGGCGAGGTGTTATCATAAATTAATAACATTCTCTGTGCAAGTATGTATACAGAAATAGCTGTCAGTCACTGATAGTTGTACACAGGGGAGGTGTTATCAGTGATTGATAGCATTCTCTGTGTAACTGTGTATACAGAGATAGCTGTCAGTCACTGATAGTTGTACACAGGGGAGGTGTTATCAGTGATTGCTAGCATTCTCTGTGTAAGTGTGTATACATAGATAGCTGTCAGTCACTGATAGTTGTACACAGGGGAGGTGTTATCAGTAATTGATAGCATTCTCTGTGTTAGGGTCTATTCACACGTCCGTGTGTTTTCACTGTAGCAGCCCGCTCCATACAATTGTGGGCGCATAATGCTGTATGGAATTTTGTCTTTACATTTTAATTTTCTCCTTTTCACCTTCCAAGACCCATAACCTTTCTATTTTTCTGTTGACATAGAGGTATGGGGACTTGTTCTTTGCTGGACAAGTTGTATCTTGTAGTGCCACCTTTTACTATATCTTTCATTGGAAAACAGGAAAACAATTCTTTTTGGGGTGAAAATGGATTTAAGCTGCAATTCCACTAATGTTTTGGGAGTTTTGTTTTTATGTTGTTTAATGTGGGCCAAAAATGTAATGACAACCTTATTCTGTAGGTTGTTTTGATTATGACATTACCACATTTATATAGTTTTTATTAAGTTTTACTATTTAAAAAAACAACAACTTTCTTTGCATTGCCATATTCTGATACCAACAGTTATTATTTTTTTTTATATTTCTACAGATCTATTTGAAGGCTTGTTTTTTTTTTCCAGGACACATTGTAGTTTTTATTGGTACCATTTTGGTGTACTAAAGACTTTTTGATCACTTTTTATTTTTGGTGGGGTGAGATGACCAAAAAAACAACAAATCAGCCATTTTGATTTTTCTTGTTTTACGATGTTCACTGTATATGAAAAATAAATATTTTAATAGTTCAGACATTTATAGAGGTGGTGATACCAATTAGTAGTACATCTATTAGACAATTCACACTTGGATGGAGGGGTCTCCAAAAATCAACTCTCGCTTAAACATTTATCAGGTGGACCCTTATTCTTAAAACATAACTTTTACTTGATAATATGATAAAAAACACCACATAACCCAATAGTGAGATAAATAATTGTGCCAACAAAAATTAGCCATCTAGTGGCAGACAGCGTGACTATCAGGTGTGAGATAGGATAGGGAATAACCAGCGAGGCAGGGTGGGGAGTCTGTCCCTAGTCCGCCCTAGCTAGGCCTCAGCCCAGGGACAATCCCTTATGGTGGAATTTCCCTGTCACCGTACCTATCCTATATAGATCCTATACTCACCCTTATTCAGTCATACAAGACACCAACCCCACTTGTACCAAATTGCCTGGTTCGCAGAGGTGTGGAGTGGCATCACAGTTATTGTTTTCCAATATAAACCCCGACGCGTTTCACCCTTACCGGGCTCCTCAGGGGGAGTATCATAAAGTTCAGATTGCTTCCTGGGTAGGATACTCTCACCAGAAGCAAGACTGTGGAACAGTTAATCACAGAAAGGCATAAGGTAAAGATGACCTACTTTATTGCAGTCACTGATAATTAAGGCACGGCCGTGGTGGAGCTTCGAAACTTGATAGTTTCTTGCCTAAAAGCAACATTATAAGGGACGTCAAAACAGATTATGCTGATACATTGGGGGATGAGTTGGTCATCAGAACAAAATAATCCATCAGGAAATCAATTGCCCATCCATCACAGGCATAAACCAGTAACATGTATGCAACCCTGGGACCAAGATGGACATGCCCCTGGTTGCCACTTGGGGGTAGGGTGTCAGGAAGGGGAGATACATAGATCTCACATTAGAAACCAAATAACGGCGCCATGTTTGGTCTCCAATAGTAGCCGGAACCCAGGCGGATCCGTTGGTCCTAGAACCATCTCCCTGGGACCTTCCAGTATGGAGCTATGAGCCATAATGGGTTTTGTGGATCTTTGGCTACCAGGACCAGGAAGGGAGAGTGGACTCCTCCCAGAGGGCGGAAGGGGAGTGGGTGAAAAGGCCCATGCAGACCAGAGTCTTTCTCTGAAGGGGGCCACCTTGTATAATGTGTTTGGAGAGACAGGGATCTACTGACATCACTGCCCCCAGGTGACTACAGCTAAGGACTATAGCAACCCAGAATTCATGATCATAACCCAAAGGACTACTCATCCACCTGGTAACTGACTTTTGCTCTGTTTAACCCTGTTTGTACCACGTCATCTGTATTTGCACCTCCAACCGTTGTATATATTCTGTGTGTATATAGTGTTAAGGCAATTAAATATATAATTTAAGCTTGTGCTATTCTTGTATCTCAATCACGAATCCCCACGTCCGTGTTTCAGCATAGTTATAAGCTACTTGGGGTTGGTGTCTGACCCGATATAATCCCGCTAGCAGACCGGGCTTATATCTAATGAGGAACTGATGGCAGTCTACCTAGGACCGGGCTGGCACGGCACTGTTTCACTGGGGCAATGAAAAGGCCCTCTCAGCTTGTCATGGGTGGGAGCGAGTGTGGAGTCACGCCGGAGGTATCTCGTGCCTCCCTGTGCCCATGTGGACAGGACGTGTCTGCGTAAACTGTGCCAAGCTGACCTTATGCACTCCCAGGGAGGGCATAACATCTCGTTCTGGTAACCAGTGATGAAACTAGACCACGTGAGCTTGACATAGTTGACGTCAGGCAGGGCTGCGAGATGCGTTATTCGTCACAGGGGGTGTTTAGAATTTTTATATATATTTTTTTTAATTTTTACACTGTAATATTTTAGCCCTTTAGGGGACTTGAATATACAATCTTATGGCCACTTGTACCATAGATTGCAATAGAATACTAATGCAGTCTATGGAGTTTTGACAGGCTACATATTAGGCTATGCCAAAGGCAGGGCTTGGCAGGCAGTTTACTATGACAGGCT